>JAQIWA010003195.1:0-11048 GCA_034693305.1 Eueremaeus valkanovi | reverse complement strand
GTACCCTAGCATTTCGCCTTGAGTAGAACCCTTATTCCTTGAGAATCAAGGTGAATCCTTGAGACCTGGCAAGCCTAACTGTACAGTAGAGCCAGAATGTATAGAAAGGACAGGCAATGCATGCTTTTACCATTATTTTGGATAATATGATACTTTTGCTTCAGTGCCATTAGAAGTCCCAAAAGGTAATGCAACTAATAATACATTTTGAGCTACAAATGAGCTCTACATAAAAGATATCGTAAAGACATTGGAAGACATGAGAGGCCATTGTATCGTCGCTTTCATACCTATTCTCTCAGCTCTGTTCGTTTGACTCACTATTTATGACAAACAACACAATTCTCTTACTCTTTCATTACAACTGCTTATTCGCGACTCGTTTTTGTCGCTAACAACAAGTGATTCGCAAATTATTTATTAAAACTCTTAATGTCTTCACTACTGTTTGTCACTTATCTGTAACACAGACAGCAATTTTACCTTCGGTCGATTCCGAAGCCCTTTTCTTCGTTTAGTCCAATTGATAGTTAAGTTTTTCTTCTTATTCTGTTTGTTCACTATTTTTATTTTTACACATCCTTTATATTGAAGCCAAATATACAGCACTTTTATTGCATAGAAAAGCATTAGTTTTATTCCTATTTATCGTTTACTAACTCAATATTATAGACAAAATGTAATAAAATTTAATTAAAATTACTTTTTTTATATCCGGTTTTAATGACAGAACAGAACACAATTGCTTTCATTGAATGCCAATAATAACAGTAATAATCTGTCGTTAAATTATTATAACAAGTATTTTGAATGCAGTCAATGAAAACTAATAGTTTGGATGAATTATTTATCGAATAGTAATAAAAATACTTGACTGACACAAACTATTCCCGGCATATAATTCAAAGTTAATAATTCGTCTGCATATTAGCCCATAATTATCCGAACAAAATGTTTGTCTACTTTTCCATTCACTGCATATATCATCTTCAGTACAGAATACTCTCTGCGCTCTCTCTAATACCTGTTCTGCTCTGTATAGCAAATAAAATGGCAAAAAAACTTGTGACTCAAACACATCCAAATCTAATAAATTTTATGACCGCTATTATTAAAATTTGGTGTTCAGTATCTCCTCTTTTTATGGCCAGAAACTTAATTTAACGATTGCTGTAAAAACTGTTTCCATGTGTTCCTACTTTTTATGTCAAATCGAGTGAAACTGATTTCTCTGCACTTTTTTTTCTCTCTTCTGATTCTCTTCTTTACCATTGATACACAATTTTTTCATAGAGAGTGGAATCAGATCACAGAAGTGCAGAACAACTATAAACTGTTATTACCAGTGATTCTGATTTGAATCCAAACATATCACATGAAAAACATTTTTTTGTTTAGTTTCTCTCTATTTCTATTGTTTTGCATAAAATATTTTGTAAGTCATATAAGTTTGACATTGATTTGCATTTTGTTTCTATGTGTTGGTCAACAGCACAAACAAACACACGCAGAGAGTTTATCATTTGATCGCAGGTTCTCTTCAATAGTTTGAGTCATTTTAGAGACAAAACATATTATTCAACCCTAAAGTACTTTGGATGTGAATGTCATTAATTAGATTCATAAATTAGCCTAAGCACCAGTATTATTCCAGCACTTGTATAAACCTTGGGGGAATGGCATCGATGACTTTTCCGAAAAATATAAATAAATTAAATTCTTAAATGAGGGACCGATTTATTGGCGCGAATTCAAAGCATCTGTTTCTTCGCTGGTCTTCATATAATAAGCACTGCTTGTCGTCGATCCGATTCACTCGCTCTTGAATGCGAATGTTGTGTTGAATGAGATTTTTGAGGTTTTGCATGTTTTTTGCAAAACTCATTTTTCTTCTCTATATGTCTGTCTGTCTAACCATTACTCCAATCTCTAGACTCCCCTTTCATACTGCGTGTTGGAGTCCTCTCCTCTTTGATATCTCTCAGGAATTTTCATTAGCTTTTTGAGCAATTGCTCCATAATTTCGCTGCGCTTTTAGTGTTTGAACTCTTTTAATGTCTTTCGTAGAAAAAAATTTGCTTAAAATAAATGTAATTGTCTTTAATTCTAATAAGCATTTTATAGTAATAAAAGTCAAGGGTTTGTTCTCTACTCTTCCGCTTTGTTGCCGAGAATCTCGAGGCAAACCATTTGCTAAAAAACGTTTAAATAGTTTTTTTTAATAAGTAATATATAATAATAATGAATAAAATAATGAATAATCCAATCAATAAATTGGATTCTATTCTGTTCTTAACGACACTATTATAATAATAAAAACTTTTCTTATATTAGTTATTATTATTCATTTGAGAGAAGAAATAAAATGATTTCAAACGAATACTAAAGTCTATCGTAAAAAAGGTTTTGTATAATTAGATGATAAGCAGAAAATATTTTTTGTTTCGGAATGTTTTCTCTGTTCACAATCCATAGTAACTGAATATTGAGTGCAAAATATTTGCGATAACAAGGAATGGTGTATACGGTATGTGAGCCTAATGTGTAAAAAGAAAGACAAGCAATGATTGAAAGAATAAAAATGAAAATATAAAAACAGAGCCATTAGATTGAAAGCTATCCTATGCTGTAATTATGATCCAAATTCTCGCCATCCACTGCCACATACTTTTCTAATCGGACAATTACCCCGACTCTGTAGCAAAATAGTGGTGACTTGCCATATATGATATACGAGTACAGCCCTCAGCCCTCCTAAACAACTACACCAACAGAACTGACGGTCAAGTTTCACTTAAAACCCATATACAGTACAGAATAGTTGTCTGTATTCTTGTCTCTACTCCTCTGAATAGATAACACTTATAATTATTTTATTTTTAGGCGAAATAATTTGCTATAACTTCCATAAACTTGTTGTGAAAGCAATTTTTAAATTATCTTCAGCTAACTGTCAGCTATTATAGCCATAGACTTACCGACCAGTCGAATGAGCACAGGTTCATATGATGATACGGGATATGTTACCCGACCTCACATTAAGATATTTATGCCTCAAGACATGAATATTATGAGCAGACAGGACTTTTAGCTTTTTATTTTTGGTGGCTTTTATTTAAATACAGACAGACCTCATAATAATGTCCGACTCTGTCATAAGCGTATGGAAGGGAAGGATTTAGGCCAACAATTATATGGAGTCTGGGTACATTCTGATCAATCAGAATTACATTCTTACTCATTAATGATTGATATCTGCTGTTCTAATGAAAAGTAATAACAGGGTACTTCAGAGTGATCAAGGTTGTCTGGGTTTTATCCTGAGTTTATTTTCATGTCTATAATTAGTTTATTTAAGGTTCGCTATAATCAATGCACGCTTTGATTTGCACACAAGTCTTGGTATGTCTTAACGGCGTTTGACTGTAGACTGTATTGCTTGCTCTGTCAGACCTGTCGCATGTCATCCATTGACAGACATATCATTAATAGATGTTTTGTGGAAGTCATGCGATCTCTCTCTCTCTCTCTCTCTCTCTCTCTCTCTCTCTCTCTCTCTCTCTCTCTCTCTCTCTCCTCATTTGAACTAATCTTTGCATTTAATGTGTATCCGAATATATACTGTATTTCTCGTCTAATGGCAAAAGAGTTAATGATTAGCATTTCGTTGAATAATTTCTCTCGTGTTTAGCCTTTAATATGATTTGATGTCAAAGAAACCTAAAATCAAAATCTCATGAAAAGCATATAATATTTTGATAGAGTTTATACGAATGAATAATCGTATGATTAGTTTCAATTTCGATTAGATCTTTCCCATCAGAACATATGGTTTATTGTCCTCTTTTTTATTTTTAATAGCACTGTATATTAAAAGTGAGCCCGGCCTGGCCTGGACTCAACTCCATCTTCGGGTACATACAGTTTGACAAATGATTTTGGGTGAGGCATAGGAGGTAACAATCATTTATACATACTTTATATGCCTTTTTATGCTCACATTTAATAACACTCACGATATTAATGAAGAAAAACTGAGAGACAGAGCGAATAGGAATAGAAAATAAAGAAAAAACTGAAAGCCTTTTCAATTTTATTTTGTTTTTCATCTCAATCTATCTCTCTGTGTCTGAAAAAAAACGTTAATTTGAATCATTAGCTCTGTTTCGGTAAAAACAGTGTAGTTTTTGAATATATTATATTCAAGCAATGCTGCGAACAATTAATTTATTTTCGGAGCAAAAACAACATTATATACACCAATATATACAACAGAAAAACGCGCTTTCATTTACTTAATTGAATTCAATCAATTAAATAATAAAATAAATTGTGTTTAATTAACTATAGAGTTAGTAAAGCCTGTGTATAGTGTAGTAGAGAATAGAAATGTAAATTTTGAGTCTAATGTTTGTTTTCTGTTTCACTATTTTTTTCGCATTCTCTCCTGTATTTCGCCGATTATTTTAATTATCCAAATGCTATGCTTTTGAACGTAAAGCACATAAATATTTAATTATATTTTTTCTCTGTCTCTGATTTGTCTTTTTTATTTTTATTTTATTTTGTTTTTAGATTTTTATATATTTTTATTCATTTCGTTTCAATTCTTATTTAATATTCATAAATAATTTTTTTCTATAATTTTTATGCCTTTATATTGATATCGATTTTCTCTCATTATTCTTATGATTATTCAACAGAAAATTCTTACAAAAAAAGCCTAAAATGAATCCAATTTTTTTTAGTTCATTTAAATTCATAGAAATAGTCAAATATTGTGTTCATATAATATCAATACTAAAGGCATAGCATAGCTGATGCCTAATATTTATGTATACTATGCTTACTATGATATGCTGTAGAAAGTAATGCATTCAAAAAACTAAACCTAAACATAACTCAAAAGGTATGATAAGGTTTATGCAAAATATTAATAAAAGCCAATATCGAGGGACCCAAACCTCCGCTCCAGTATGACAAATGAGTTTTGGGTGTAACACGTTTTGCACTACTGTTTCTCACCTAAACATTTCTACCAGTGCTGTATACGGTATAAGTGTATGCAGAATAGGTCTGCATTCAATGGCTCCGGCTCTATTTTTACATATGTTCAATGTGCTTATCACCTAATATTCTATAATTTTTTATTTCATTTCATTTTTATTTTATTCACTAAATTATTGCTTAGTTTTTGATTGAATTATATATGAAATCCAATAAATAAAGTTCTGTTCTGTTCTCTGTTGAATAGCGTCGTCTGAATTAGTAATGATGCAGACATAGGGGTGAGAATACATATTTGATTAAATGGGGTTCGGGTCAATCTATATACTGTAATGCACAGGAATACAGGAATGGTAGATAATGTCAGGTTATACCCCCACTTAGAGTCGAATAAAATAAAGCATTTGTTTTGATATACTGTATAAATGCAACAAAATATTGCAGAATAGGTATGAATTTTATGGGTTCCTCAGCACATGGAGGCATATATTGAGGTGCACTAGCAGTATGTGTTTGTTGTCACAGACCCTCTATGTGTTATGCTTTAACTTATTATTTTTATTGTACGCTATATTTCTCTCTGCATCCCATTCCAGTCATGGATACTGCAAATACAAGTATTGTCACCGAAAAAACCAGTAAAATAAGTGTTTGAATATTTCTATCTCTACTCATGCTGTCTGTGGTGTGAGTGTGTGAGCGCACAGATTGTATGCTATGATAGACGAGACATAAAATCAGGAAAATAGTGGAACAGCTCTGAAGAGAACAGCTTTTTGTTGTTGTATTGTGAGGTTTGCACACTATATGGTGGCTCTGACTCTCTCTGTGTATTAGTTAAAGCCGTGAATTATTTTCAATACAGACGCTGCGACTAATGTAGACAATGTTTGGAGTCTATGTGTATATGTGTTATACTGTATGTGTTGTCTATGTTTTTTAGATGTCAATGCTTTTCACGGTTACACTATTTTTTTCAATTCTTATAATTTATTTTCACTGCTCTAACGCTCTATTTTTATTGCTCTTCTGCTCTCATTCTTCTCTCCACTTCTGTCATGATTTTCGGCTTCTCTTTACGTTAGCTCTGTTTATACGGAAAATCTGTTCGTTATATAAAATTTTAACCCCTATTGGGATAATAGCATTAGAATAGAGAAATTAAGGATTTGTCATCAGTCCCAGTCATTTCAAAGCATACCCTATATTAGCCATTATTAACGTTCGTTAAATTTTGATGAATTTCTTTTTTTAATTGAGATCTAAAAACTTTTTTCTCATGGCTTTCAACTGTCTGTTTGTCTCTCCTCTAACTCACTCTTCTCATTGGCTTTAATCTAATGATAGCTAAAATATTTTCATCTAATAATCTTTTTCTTCTTCTCTCTATTCTATTCAAATCTCTTCCAATAATTACACACAAAAACTTCTGTGCATTAATTATAAGCACAGAAAGAAAAAACGTTAATTAAAAAAATAATTATTGAATTTTTCAAACAAAACACATACACATCGAGAGATAGAGAGGAGAATAAGGAGTATTACTCGTATAGAGAATAGGAGAGAGATATATAGACAGAGAAAATGTGATGTAAATTATTAAAGTGTATTTGACATTCGGTTGATTGATTGCCATTCGCATTGAAGATAAAATTTTTATATATTTCCTCATTCATTGTAGAAACGAATCGCATTCACGTAAATCCATAGTACAGTACAGTTCAATGTTAGGGATGAACTGAAGACCCAATATCTTTAAGCCCACAAAAAAATATAATCTAAAAATATATCGATTATACGATTTTCATATTATCCATTCACACAGTTATGTATTCCTATGTACAGTATGTGCAGTATGTGATAGTGAAAGTGTACTGTACTGTGCATTGAATAGCAAAAACAGGACATTATTGTCGAATATGATCGTATATGTGCTCTCCATTGTGTCGGCCGTTCATAAGATTTATGAGAATCGTGTGACGGCTTTGTTTATAAAATTTTTCAGATATTATATTAATATGTGATGCGGTGTGAAGTGTACTGTACTCTACTCTAGTCTATGCCCTCATATTATTGACGTTGAAAACCAATACAGTGTGAACTCCACTGTTAATAATAGGCGTCTGTCTTCACATAGCATTTCATTTCATTATTATTATATAATTTTCAGCGAAGTATATATCAAAAGCTGTCTAATCAGTAATGACTTAACTTTGTGTGTATTGAAAATTGAAATAACAAAAAATATTCTGAAGTTTTTGACATAATATATGGGACTTAACTGTAATATACAGTACTAAACGGTTTTCACTACAGAATATTCTCTGTTTATCTCTATCTCTTGATTATAGTGCTAACAGAGCTCTACTGTACTATTATTTTATATGAGCGGTAATGAGGCTCTGATAAATCCTTTATAAATTTTTTAAACAAAAAATAAAATATCGCATAATAGGTGTCTAAAACAGAGATACTGTAGAGGTTTTCGGCTATATTTCTGGTGGAATAGAGTTTTTTAGGGCTGGAGTGTGTTATTTGCTAAGCGATAGTTAAGAGGATTGAGAGTAGAATAGAGAGTGAAAAAAGTGAAATATAAAGTGAAAGCTAAGTATCATTTGTAAAGATTTTGGTAAAATATATTCAAATAAAATATCATTTATTTCATTGTTTGGCATATAATGAATGATTGCGTGAATTGTGTGCGAAAAGCGAACAATAATTGATTAATGAATTGATTGCATAGAATATTTGATGCAATTTTTGGACATTATATTGCATTCAGTATTATATTATAAACTTATATAATATATTTAGGATCAGATTGGCTACACTCAGAATAGCACCCGCTGTGTTTCCCGTTTATTATACTCCCATTCCTACTCTCATTCCTTTTTAATCTAAATTCAAAGTTTTAATCTGCACATAAAATACTGTAAGAGTCATAATATTTTTGTCATCAAAATTGCAAATACACTATACTATCCATCCGTTCAATTGAGTATAGCTTTATCTGCCATTAAATCTCTCAACACTAACACAACATATTCTAAACTGTACTGTATATACGATTTTGAGTTTTCACTAAATTTTTTCTCTACACTCGACAGAAGTGCCGACGACTTGAATAAATTCACTGATTTTTACGGCGCGAACAACCAATCGATTTGCATCGTTATTCACGTTATATGCTTACCGGGTGAGTGATTGCTGTATTTTATTTGTTTTGATACCAAATTTATTTTACTCTACTTTTCCTAAAACTTAATTCAAATCAAAAAATAAGAAAAAAAATCTTTATTTCGATGATATATATTGTATAATATAAGCAAAATAATGGCCATCTGCGCCCTCATATCGCCTGAGCCTTAAAAAATAGATCTGAAATACTTATACAAATGTTCGCTTCGTTTGTTAGGATCTTATGAGCAAAAGAGTGAGATAAGTGTCAGAGTATTGGTTAATGCCTTCTCTTCTGCACAGGATTTCTCTATCGCTATATAATTATTGCATAAGTTTTATACGTCTTATGAAACTATTTTTGCTTTTCTAGCTCTGGAGAGCCTCTCTCTCTCTCTCTCTCTCTCTCTCTCTCTCTCTCTCTCTCTCTCTCTCTCTCTCACTCACTCTCTCTCTCTCTCTCCCTCCCACTCTCTTATAGCTCGTCTGCCTATCAATTGCCTTAACTGAGTCTCATCTCAATTACTAATACCAGTCTTAGCCTCTACTCCTCTGATATGTTAGTCTTCACTCAGTTTCTCAGTTCTCACTCAGGTTTTCGTCTAATATAAGGATTTGGAGAAACAGATTCTGTTCTCTATTTTACTCAACTTAAACCTGAGAGCACTGGTAGAGCAATAGTGAGACACATCTGCTCTTAACGAATGGCACAATATTTTCTTTTTAGCGAACGATAGGCACATACACACAGTCCTCGTGTACAGAGAGGAACGTTCTTAAAGTGGATTTCCATCTCTGCTACCAAAATGTTTATCCTTTGCAACAAAATAAATAACAAACGTCTAAACTCTCACTCACTCTCACTCTCGTATGCATTGCATTGTATTCTAGTATTGGTTTTGCATTTCATTCATATTTATCCTATTATTGTGTTTAGAAATCCTTACGCTTTTTCTCTCTGTTATTCTGTGCAAACAATTTGCAAATTTATTCAATTAATTAAACTTTGAAGTGTAAACGCAATACCAGGCCAATGGCTCGGCCAGTGCTACCAGTGCTTCGACTTTTGCCAAAATTTGTTTGGCGAACAATTCATTCAATTCGGTTAGCAATTCATGTCTGAAACGCCACTTCACTTACAGTAGACTCCAATACACTGTACTGTATGTGCAATACTGTACACACATCTCGAAGAGAGTGTGACTCATATTCCCATCCGTTTTGAATGTGTTTGCAGTGAAACCCAAAAGAAATAAAAGACCAAAAAATATATAATAGACACGAAACTGAGCGCCCGTTCATTGGAGTCTCGCGTGAAAAGTGACCGAAAATTTGATTGCCATTTGAAGCGGTCGATCGCGCCGTTCATATCTTGTTAGTGAAGTCGGTAATTGAGATGCATTGGAATGACTCACAAAGGAGTCCAATGCATCTGAAACTAAGTAGACTTAATGTATGGCTCCGATGCCCGCTATACTGTACAGGCCTTACACCGATCCGACGCCAAACCTAACCAATATTCTGATGCTTTGAAAATTATTTCTCTCTTTTTTATGTTCAATCAAATGGTTTAACCAGAAGTACAAAAGGCGTGATTGCAGTACAGAATCCGCACAAATAGATCCACATTTTGGGCTCTCTTTCAGTCGGATGAGCGCCAAAAGAAAATATCCTCTATTTTAGAGGAAATATATATCACCCGATGCTTGACTTCCCCATCCCTTCTCCTCATCTGTTTTACTCTTTATAATTTACACAATGCCTGTACCCAATGCTACTGCTTCTGCACTTCTGTACACTACTTGTGCCACTATTTGAGCGTTGATTTTATTTGGGTTTTTACAGTCAGTCTTCACTCTTATGTATTATATTATTAATGCTTTTACTCTCTTATTGAGGTTTTGGGCTATAATTCAATTTGGAGTTGAGTTTGCATTTAATATAATGAAATGCGCTTTAATTTTAAATAGGATCAGACGCATCTCTACATCTCTCCACATCTCCCTTTCCATCCCTCTCTCGTCCTAACAGTTATACTTTACTACAATCATAGCCCCAACCAATATAGCGCTTGAATTAGTCTTTTGGTGCCAAAAGATTTATTTCAATTGTGAAGACTTTCCATTAAAGTTAATGTTGACTTATATTTTATATTTTCCTTTTCCACTCATTCATTCGCTTTATTTGGTTTCAGCCAAACTATACCAATAATTCTGTTTTGCTTTCGACTCTTCTGTCGTCTAAAAGTCAAACCAACAAAAAAATTCTCTCTCTGTTTGATTTGAGCAGTCATTTGGCTCTATTTTCAGCCGTAAAAAAAGTTATTAATGTTTATTCAGAGTATTATCCTTTAAAAGGCCGAAAATTATTAATCCTCATTAATTTAATGATAGGAAAAGCCCAGACATTTAGTTCTGAAAATTTTTTTAGATTTTTTTTATACCTAAACTCAAACCGAACAGACATTAAACAAATTCTCTTTAGTATTCTTCGCATCATTTCTTTTGGCAAACATTAATAGTTATGACAAACAAAACAAAACTCTTTTCTATTCTATCCTTTGTTTTGAAAAAACATTGTGCGCTCGAATGTTTACCAAGGTTACAAATGAAATTCTTGGCTATTCTATAGAGAATTCTTAGAAAAGAACAAGAATAAATCAGAGAATGATCAATGTAAATTAATTATTGTATTAACCTTTCATGCGTTCATACTTTTGACAGTTTTTCAAATCTTTTATTTCATTCTCTATTCTGTTATTGAATTAAATTTCAAATAAAAATATCTACAAATAGTGGGAGAGAGAGAGAGAGAGAGAGAGAGAGAGAGAGAGAGAGAGAGAGAGAGAGAGAGAGAGAGAGAGA
>JAQIWA010003194.1:0-11049 GCA_034693305.1 Eueremaeus valkanovi | reverse complement strand
TGAAATTCAAGAATAAATGAGAATAATTTCATTATTTAGAATTTATTTCTTACATATTTCATATATATACCACATTGATTAATCGAGGTTAAAATGATTTTGAAAAATAAAAATAATTTGTGAAGTTCAGACAACGTCTTTGATTTTGAAACCAATTAATCAGTAATAGTGCTATCAGTATATATTTTAGTCTACAGTATATACTCCTGAAGTTTATGGGGAAATATGTTTCATATTTTACGACTACTGTACAGTAACTGTAACCCTGAGTTGGCCCAAGTCTGACAATCCATAGATCGTCTCCTTCAGCCCCTTTCCCTCTCCCCTCTGAATATTAAATTTAACATATTTTGTAAAATTTTTAAAAAGCAAAATATTTGCCAATTTTAGTCCTCTTTTAAACTTTTATCGGATTTCTGAGAGACATAAGAGTCTGCGTTGGATGAGAGGCTATAAGTGACAGAAATGCATATCATATGCATGTCTTCGATAATGACTTATTTGTTTGCTTTCATTTAATTTAAATGAACTAACAGTATATCTGCCAATAATTAGCTCTAAAGTGTCGAATAAATTAAAAATAACTTTATTTTTATCGGAAATAAAGTTGTGTTTTGTCAGCATTTAAGCCAAAATTAAATTATATTAAAAGAGTTCATTAAAAGAGACTAATTATTCAAAATTTATATTATTTTTCAAAGAAAAAGGAGACGAACTGAGAGAAAACGATGCTTATAGAGCAGGAACGAGGACATGGATGCCACTAATCTCTACACTAATATTTTTCGTGTCAGCTCTATCTCTATAATTAACAGCACTCAACAACTCGTAAGATAAAACTTTATATAATATTCGGTAATAAGCACTCAATGTCTACAGAATTTATATATTTCTCAAAAATAGTCGAATTTTATTAACTCATAATTATTCACATATACTGTAAATCAATTTCATGTTTAGTTCAATCGAAAGTTTTAGTCACAATAAGTGTATTATTTATTTGATAGATAATAACTAACTTATATTTAAGTTGAGATTTATATTATTAATGCATTGAATAATAATAATAATGAGAATAATATAGAAATACTGTATAATGAAAGACAATTAGATATGGTTTTATGAATACTCAAAATGTTTCCGACCATTAAATAAGTATTACTGCATTCAAATGTTATTTCAGACAAATATATATTTATATTATTTTCAAAAAAATGTTATTATATTATGGATTCATTGTTTGATATATAATAGGATAAAACGCATTGTATTTATTAAATGAATCATAAAATAAATTAATATTATTTTTCGATAATTTCTTTACGAGAAAAAAATTCTTTCATAAAATAATTCATATTTTGATAGTTGTCTGAACACATAATTATATAAAACCTAAGATTTTTTTCTATTTCTTACTTTTTGCATAACTTTTGTTGACCACAAACTGCAGTATTGGGACGTTGTTTCCTTGTTTAGGACAGACTTTAAACTCAAATTAGCAATAAATTCTGTGGCAAACTATACTAAAATACAGAATTTATTGCTAATTTGAGTTTAAAGTCTGTCCTAAACAAGGAATACTGTAAACAAAAAAGCGATTCTCATAATCCCTCTCACTGTCCACTTAACGCTCGGCATAAGCAAAGTGGTGTCATTTGCACCCTGGCTGATGAAGCTGGCAGTTAGTCAGTGAAACGTCCCAATACTGCAGTTTGTGGTCAACAAAAGTTGTGCAAAAAGTAAGAAATAGAAAAAATTCTTTCATAAAAATTCTCTTCAATTTAATCACTTATTTTGAATATCGCTTTTGTTGTCAATGCTGTAACTCCTTTGCTATTTATTACATACTTTGTTAGTCAAGATTCTTGAGTCAGGAATCGGTTACAGAAAAGACACTGTATTTTGGGTTTATTAGCTATAATGGTAATGAAAGTGATGCTTAAGTGTCAAACGAATCGCTTTTTATATGGTTTGGGAAACAGTTTGGGAGTAATGTCGAGGAGTTATCACTTAAAGAAGAGGACATGAGTTTAATGAACTTGAAGTTACTTTAAATAGCATACGATATGATACAGCTTTGTGTCTAAAGAATTCCCATAAAAATTATGTTTTTCAAGGCGTTTGAGAGAATTCAATAAATATTTCAATGAATTTGAAAACGAAAAAAAAGAAACATTTATTTACAGTCAAACAAACTTGAATTCAAGGCTAAAAAAGAATTATTATTATTGTTGTTAACTATTTTTTTATTTATTTAATATTTTAATCGTTATATTTCCAGTTATACAGACTGTACAGTCAATACATGTGATAGAGTAAGGCATTGAACAAAACCAATTGCATAAACGAGTTCTAAAGACTAACTGGTTTTTAATAAATTTTCTTTTTATTTAACCATTCATTTGGTTTTTAAATATATTTTTTTCGTTTGAATTAAGTTAACGTTCGGTAGTTTTTGTCTAATTTTTCCTTTTGTATGGAAGAGCTTATGCACTGAATTCAGTACTACTGATGTACTGAACGTTCAAAATGTACTCAAAGTTTAGAGTCCGATAGAGTACAAGCATTTGGAGCTAATTCGTGCAAATATTAATGTTAATGAATTAAATCATTTGAAAAGGCCTTCATTTCCTCTAAATTGAAGATTATATTCAATGTCGTCATCAAAATGTTGTCCATTAGATAAATAAGAAAAGTTTTCTCAGACAAGAATCTGATGTTTCGTTCGACAACTTGTTTATTCATACGATCAGAATATACAGTATGTGTTGGAACTGATGTCTAATAAAATTAATTTCAATTAAATGCACTTAAAATGAAAATTATTGGAATTGTATTTATTTTCGTTTGCATTCAAACTTCGAAATCTCATCCGAATAAGTTTGACATAACATTTAACCCACCATTGGTTCGCGGTTTAAGTCAATGGGAAACGAAAAACATTACTTTTAATATAAGTTTAAGTGATTCAGACATCGGATCTGTCAGTGATAATGAATTTGAACTAATATTAAATAGCGTCCAAAACAGTCAAATTCCGCGAACAGTCCTAAATATTTTTGGAGACAAGAGATATGTTTTCGCAATCAATAATAATGAGCCATATTTTTCGTCCCAATTCCAAATTGAAGGCCTATTTCTGGGCTATTCTAACATTACGTTCAGAATATTGACGAACAATACTCTCGTCCAGACATTAGACAACTATTCTGTGAGTGTCGTCCGGAAGACATCAATATTGGATGCATTGTTTGGAGTCATAATAATATCATTGGTAACCGTCAACTATGTCAATATGGGCTGTCATTTGGATTTGGAAATTGTCAAACAGACGCTCAAGACTCCCATCGGACCACTCATTGGCTTTGTCTGTCAGTTCACAATTATGCCTCTCGTAAGTCAGTCTTCACTATAATCTCTATTGTTTAACAGCCATACGGAATGGATTATGTCACCTGGGTCCAAAATAAATGGCATTTCTAGTACTTTAACCCCCACCCAAAGTATTCAAAATTATTGCGCGGCTCACCCCCCCCCCCACTTGGAAGGCCGACCTTCCATCAAATTATTTAAATTAATTCATTTTTTAGGAGAAATTTCTTTAATAGTTATAATTGTATTGCATAAACAAAAGTTCTAATAAAAATGAACCAGAACAAAGTTAATTTCTAAACAAACAAAATAGTTATTAATTTATAATAAGATTTATTGAATTTGAAATTCTTCTCTCATTTCTATGAAATCACGCATAGAATATATTTTCCGCTAATTATTCAGTTTGTACTCCATATGAGTTGGCATTGATAGCAAATTCTGGTATCAAATATGTGCCCCATTTGGGCTCTCCTTTGCTCACATTCTGTTTATACAGTGTCTAAATCAGTATAACTGTAAACAATTTGAATGTTTTCGACCAAAACAGTTGTGCAGCCAATAGATTAAGGATTAGAGCCGTTGTATAATATAATCACGTTTTTGACGGCTTTTTAAATAAATAGAGAGAACAGCTGTACAACCAGTCTGTATATCCCTTTCCAGCTATGCCTTCAGATTAGCTTTATTTGCAAATCCTTTTTAGTAAAAGAGAATTTCAATCGATTTCCCCTTTATTTGGTTCATGTCTTATGCAATCTATTATTTTGCAAATCCATTACAAATAATTGTCGATTCATTTGTGAATAAACGATAAGATATTTGACTTAAATATAAGCAAATAATCACTACATGTCTGTACACTACCCATGCCTTTGAAAGATGAAATGCACCCATAAGTGCTTTTATTGGTTTGCATAGCATTTACTATCAGTAGCTATCAATTCAGAGGACACTTATTTGTTCAGTATATCTGTCAGACATTAGGTCAGATAAAGACTTGACATGAGCCAGTTAACTTATATTTTACACCTTTAATCCCAACATTTTTTATTTCAGTCGGAATCTCATAATTTTCGTTTTGACTATAATTATGAAATACATTAATTATGAATTCAAATCAAAAAGAGTTCATTTGTTGTGTTTATGTTCTTTGTCGTCAAAACAGATTATTATCCTTCAATTTCTTTCATTTTTGAATTGATCCAGGCTAATTATATACCCGAATTAAAATATAACCAATTTTCAGAAAATCTTGATTTTCTGTAAAATTCTTGGACACTAAACACTGGCTTATCTGCTAAGCGCGCGATCAACCTTAGACACCATAATTGAGCCTGACCCCTTTTCCTTCTGTACCAGAAAAGTCTGGTCACCTCTTAATAGATTTAATGAATTGAATGCAATATCTATTAAATTAAATTAAAATTATTGTAATTCACGAAAGTGTTGAATCTATGGTAATCACTGATCTACTAGTATAGACAATAGTAAAAGTATGAATTCATCCGGGCTTTATCTAACTCAACATGATTCAGGGCATTTTTCTATCCATTCAATTTTGAGTGATCAGCACTAATTAGCATTTTGAAAACTTGACATCTTGTTAGCTTGTTGATAATTAAATGAAACTCATTTATCTTCCAATTATTCCTTAGGCCTCGTATGCGATCGGATGGCTATTATTAGACGACATAAGTTTGCGTTTGGGTCTGTTCACTCTGGGCTGTTCTCCCGGAGGCAATTCCAGCAATTTTTGGACTCTCCTATTCAATGGAGACGTCAATCTGAGCATTACTATGACATTCATCAGTACTATAGCAGCTTTGAGTAAGTCTTGCAATCAATTAATATCTAATTATAATATTTATTCTATCACTGAATATAACCGATAATATTGTGTAATATATTCACTAATTATCGGCATTACCTTGGTGTACATTTCTGAAGTATCCGATTTCATATTTAGAGAGCATTAATGATAGCCTTTATGTAACTATATAGCAAAGTGATCGGGTTCAACAAATATAACATGATGATAAATGCAGTGAGAGGTGAAAAAGTGATGATTTATGAATGAAGTAATAGTGCAAATGAAACAAACGAATGAACAGATTATAAACAGAAATATCAATATTTACTAATAGAGAGTTTGGTTCAAATGAATGCACAAATCATATCGTTTTTTGTGATTTGTTCTCAACTTTTAATCAGAACTTTTCCCATAATCTCATAAATTACAAGATTTTATTCAACTTTATTTTCAATCATTACTGCAGACCTGGGTATTACTGTTTAATTGCTAGAATATTCAATGAATTGATAATATTATAATTTATTGGTTTGTATTTGTTATGAAATCTGCATTAAATAACGGAATTAATTATAAAATAATATTAATTTAGAAAATTATAAAATTAATTAAAAATAATAATGAATTTCAGTATATTTTTCAACTTTTTTTTAACAATTAATTAAAATGAAATGAATGAAACAAATGCACACAAATATGATAAACATAGCGACCCATCCTATGGTCCAGGAATACAATAGATATACCAGGTATTGTTGCTGGTGAGATTTGTAAAGGCCTTCGAAGCGAATATAAGCACTGATAGCACTAATTAGTCCTAATATGAAACCCAACACAAAAATGAATGCAATGAAACCATTTTTGATGTAATACCAAAATTTTGATTTGGTTTCCACAGAATAGTTAACTTTGATATCGAATCGATAGATAAGTAAAAGAATTGCACTAATGATGGCTGAGGTTAGGCAAGAGAAGAGACCACTGAATACCATGCCTTTGGTTGATGTGACCACATCTCTGTTAATCCATTCCAAGACAATGCTTACAAACAGAACAATGTTTAGCGAAAAATACGCAAAGAATATGAATTCCGAGAGAAGAATATGTTGAGGAATAATAACCTCTTTTATGGTTATATTGGTTTTGGTCTCACAGTTGAACACTTGTTGGCCAGCAGTGGCTTCTGTCGGACCAACGCTTCTTATTTTGTGCTCAACTAAAGCGAAGTACGATTTCTTCAGTTGAATGTCCTGTACTTCAACCGAACGGACGTATAGATAGCCGTCTTTGTTGTGGTTGAGTTTGATTCGTCCGATTGCGGGCAGAGAAGACATTCTCAATAATTTGAATTTTAGTAAATATTGGTTGAGATTAACGAAAATAAAACTTTTGAACAGTTCTGACGATATTGTGAATCGAGTTATGTGTTTGTCTCCTCTGTCGCGCAGGTCGACAGTCATTGTCGCACTTCTCAGATTGAAGTCAGATCTTCTCTTCGGGTCGAACGACAATAACACCAAATACTGATATTCGGCCGCTTTTTCGCTGCATTTATCTGTTATTTTGTGGATCTCTACTGAATCCCAATAAAATAGGTTTAGAAGTTGTAAAACAATTAAAATCAAATTAATTCCAAAGATAATAGCGATAATAGTAAACTCATCCCCGTTCATTTTGCACTATTAATTATGAGTCTATTTCTGTTATGTTTTTCTTTGAGAATTTGATTCTGACTCTCATATAAGGCATAAACAATGGTTTGATTGTTAGAGCGCTCATCGGTCTTGTCATACGATTATGCAATCAATGCTTTCTTCACTTAATTGTTATTTGTATAACAAACTCATGTGAAGAGTGTCTCAAATTCAGTCTAACTCTAATCATATATAATTCAGTGTAAATCAGAATTATTATTAAAATCTTCTAATTTATAAAAAATATCAAATCTAACTGAAATCATGTATCAATGCAGTAATGATGCCGTTCTGGTTGTTCACTTTGGGCCGATTCTTGTTCGACACTCGAAGCATACGAATCCCATATTTGAATCTATTCTCATCACTAGTAACGCTGACGTTCCCAATGGTCATCGGTATAGCCATTCGACACTACAGACCCAATTGGGCGAAGGTTTCGCATAAGATAATCAAACCGTTCACTATAGTAGTGGTCATAATCGGCATAATTGGCAGTTCTATACTATATAACCACATATTCATAATGTTCACCTGGCCTATTGTCATATCGGGTGCACTGGTCGCTATAAGTGGGTATAGTTTAGGTGCAATCATATCGGGCCTGAGCGGCATGAAAAGGGCCCAGATTATAGCCATATCAATTGAAACCGCGTACCAAAACGGAGGAATTGCCTTCATTTTACTCATACTATCTCTACAACAACCGGACGCCGACATCGCTAGTGTGCCCTGTATTGCACAGTTGCTAATTACTGGCCAACCGCTTTGGTTAGTCCTAATTGGAGTCAAAGCATTCAATTATTTTAAATCAAGAAATGATAAAAACAAATCGTTTGAAAACAATGTCGAGAAAGTGGGCGAACAGACGGATAAACGCAGTTTAGATAATGCCTGTTATGACGGGCCTTATGGTGCGAAAGATCAAAGTGTCGGTGAAATTAGTGATAAGAACAATGAAAAACAAATGACTCGTTTCTAATGTTTTATCTGATGTGAGGAAAGTCTCAGTTTTGTTGTTCGAGTCAATCATAATAAGAAATCAGACCAAAGCACGGGTTGGACTAAACAGCGCAGAAAAGCACAGCTTTTCGCCCTTTATATCAATTTTTAAATTACAGATTTGTCAGAAGGGGTTCAAAAGGGGGTATTTTATGACAGTTTTGTGCATTTTTTTGATGGTTTATCTCACAACTGTCCAGTGATGTGCATTACAAACATTTATTGTTTCAAATACTCCACATACTTTAAGATATCGTATAATTTCAAAACTCAAATTGGGATAAATCTCATCAAATGATTCACATTTGAAAACTTTGATATTTTTCATAATACTGTGCAATACAGGTATGATTTTATACCAACTCATTAATCTGTACAATCAAAACAATCTCCAAAATTATCGATTGCTTTCCATTTGATTCAGACATTAATTATTGTCGAAATGCAATTCGTTTAATGACTTAAATAAGAATTATTACAAATATTATACAATTGAATAAAAATATACAAAAATGAAAACGTCGTTAAAATATCTTAACTATAATTGGAATGAATGTACAAAAGCTGAAGAATATTAAAATTTGAGAATAAAATAATACAATTAAACAATTGAGTCAAGTCTTAAGAAAGGGTTAAATAACAACTTTTTCGGGCAATTCTTCCAGATTTATATCAAATCGCGACTGAATTTGTTTACGTATTAAACCCGACTCATATGTACTGATGAACGATATGGCCACTCCTTTGGTGCCAAACCTGCCGGCCCGGCCCACGGCATGCAAATAAGTATCGCTGTTGTCGGGCATATCGTAATTAATAACCAGGTTAACTCTTTCGAAATCAATGCCCCGGTCAAACATTTTAGTTGTGACTAAAATTTTCTTTCTATATGTCTTAACCATCTGATAGCTTAATAAACGCATTTCCTGACTCATAGTGCTGTGCATTCTGGCCACAGAAAGCTTTAATTGATCCAAAATCTCGTACAAACCCATACATCGCTGAATAGTTTGGACGAAAACAATGACCTGTTTGTACTCAACTGTAGTCAAAAGACTGTATAGTTTACGCAATTTTTCCTTCTCTTGCAGTTCGACGTAGTATTGCTGTAATCCGTGAAGAATTAGTTTACTGTCGTCTCCTATAATCACTTCCAAAGGCTTTTGCATAAACTTTTTGGCCAAAAGTCTCATCATTTCATTCATAGTCGCGCTAAACATCATTACCTGTTTATCGCGCGGAAGGGATCGGTAGATGAATAGTATGTCTTCGAGTAGGTCTGCAAGAGTACAAGTTTGGTCAATCAAACCGATAAACATATACAGTATTTGTCAATCCATACCGTCCTGTCCTAAGATTTTGTCGAACTCGTCGATAACAAAGTGCTTCACTTGTCTTAAGTTAATTTTCTTGGCTTTGATCAGTGCTGTCAGTCTTCCAGGAGTAATGACCACTACTTCGGGTCGATTTATTTGAAGCAACTGTTCGTCCAATCGCTGATTGATGCCACCGAAGAAGACGCAGACATTTATGTTCATGTATTTGGAAAACCTCTCGTATTCTCTGGATATCTGAAACGCCAGTTCCCTCGTGTGAGAGACCACTAGAACCGATAGATTAGTGCCCGAATCGCTCAACTGCTGGAGTGTCGACAAAACAAATACACACGTCTTTCCCATTCCCGACTTGGCCTGGCATAGGATGTCGACGCCCAGAATGGCCTGAGGTATGCACTCGTTCTGGACTTGACTCGGGCTCTCAAACCCGCAATCGTTTATAGCTCTCAATAATTCTTGTTTTAAAAGCAAATCTCGAAAACTCTTATTAGAATTCAATTCCTTTTTCACACAATCGACGGACACCTCTGACTCAGCCTTCTCTATGTCTCCCTCATTGAGCAGGTCTTCATTTTTTATGTCTTCATCTTCTTCTTCGTAGTCAAGTAAGTCGTAATCTAAGCTCAAATTCAACATAATTTCGATTAATTTATAAAATAATTAAATTTAAAACAAATAAAAAACATAATTAATGTTAATTAAAACAAATGCTATTAATATTCGTTTGCATTGACTGATGAGAGGAATTCATAGTTTCAATAAATCAGTTCAAACGTCAAATGACTTGTGATTTAAGTCAAAGTTTTATTCCAATCGATGTTTAGTCTACTCTTAGACTATTCAACGAATAGAATAAATTAAAATTTCAAACTTGAAAAGTAAGAGAGAGTACAAATATAGCACTCATTATTGCATTCAATGTGAAACAGAGCACAAATACAGTATATCATAGTTTCTAAAATGAATCATAAAATAGATTGAATCTAATAATCATAAAGCAGTCTAGCTTTTGCTGAATAAGCATATGAGCATGGTGCTTTATTATTGCTCAGTTCCGACCTTGAAGATGGTCAGTCTTGATTGAAGTCTAAACAATTGGCCTGAAATCAAAATAGTCTATATTTCACACTGTTCTTTTTGTCTGATCCTATCCAAATTCTGATAGTACACAAGTACAGTACAGTACAGGACTACGGTAGCATATCATACTAATACTGTATAGCTCGCACATTCGCATGATATTTAGTGTACTGCATGACTCAATTGTTCATTCACTATAATTATCACTATTTGAGTTACTATTTCGGCAAAGATTGAATTAATTGGAGACAAATATTCCATTCAATGCATTCCTATAGCGTTATAACATTCCAGTCGAGGGTTCCATCTCTTCCAAAAATTGTGTCTTTTGTTATTTAAAACATGGCATTTGTAAAAATGAACCAGGCAGCTTAAATTAATGAAGTGGCGGAAACAACCGATAACCACAATTAAAAGCGCATTGATTTCTTGGAAAATACCCGTGTCGTTTAGTATTTCTTATGAGGTATGGATTTCTTATTAAAATTGTTTTACATTCAAAAAAAAATTATCACTCAATTGAATTGAATTGAATGAAGTCAAGTAAAGTCCGCTCTTTTTTACCATAATCTTCAGTAAACTGGTATAAAAGCAGAGATGGCGAGAGGGGGGGGTCTAGCCAAAATACCCCCCCCTAGGTTTGAAAATTGGCAAAATACCCCCCCCCCTAGGATTTGAGGCTCTGCTAGACCCCCCCCCTCGACTTTTTGCTCGCGACCTATACCGAAAATGGCGCCGAAGGCGCCATTTT
>JAQIWA010003193.1:0-11051 GCA_034693305.1 Eueremaeus valkanovi | reverse complement strand
GTTTGCCTGACTCAGTTCTATTCAGTATGAATTACAACTTGACTTTTTACTCCCTATTTGAGTTTTGCCTGAGCCTACTGTATAGATTAGAAATCCAAATCACAAAACACAGAATTGACTCAAATATTATCAAAGTTCTGGAAAAATAATTATAATATGACTGAAGAGTATTCTAACATTGAATACAAAATTAAATATTTTAGTCAATCATCGAATCGATTGATAAGTTTAAACAAATTATTCGAATAAAAAGTTTTAAACAAAAGTTGAAATTATATAAAGAATTGAATCGAAAGATACAAATAGTTTAAGAATTATTAGAAATCAAATGAAAAGAAATTATTGAAAAACAAATTAATTATTAAATAACAAAAAATGTATTAATTGAATAAAAAGAAAAAAAAGAAGAAAAAAATGGTTTGAAATGAATTTTAGTCTTTGGGTGAATCTGGTTCGGGAGCTATGGATCCTGTGCGCGGATGAGACTTTCATAACTGTACTGTGCAGCTGCTGTATATGCTCCATTGCTGTGCACGTCGCTCTGTTATATAGCAGATTTAGTACTGTTAAGGCTACTATATAGCTTACAGTCAGTAAGTAGACTTACACTTATGATCGTGCCATTGAAGGCTCAGCAATGAAGTGCTATTGATGTAAACCAGGGCAGAGCAGGGGAAAAATAGTTCAATAAAAGCATACGAATATTTGTATGAATTTCTTAACTCAAGATTACTTATACAAGTCCATTCCCTCGTACATCCTTTATGAGCGACTCCTTAATTTACTGTGATTTTATTGCTTTGAGTTTAAGCTCACTCACAACGTAATTCATGTTACGTAAATTACATTTGATTAACTGCTCTTCAAACTGTAGACACGCCTACGTCTGTGTGTCGATTCCGATAAATTATGTTACTTAGAAGATCCAAGAAAATTGTTACTAATAAAGTATTGGTCGCAAACCAACTATTTGTGAGAGTATTTTGTGAGTCATTGCCAATGACTCATTGGTTATACAGGTATTATTCAGTCATTTCTATACTAAATATATTATTCGAACTCAACCCTCATTTTCTTAATCATGTCTATTATGTTGCTTTCTATGAACTTGTTTTTACACAGATTTTTGTCAAAAGTATTTTGTAAGTACTGTACTGTACCTGTACACATTTGATCGTGACTGATGTAGACTGAACATATATTTGAGAAGAGTACCAGTGTGAGAGTATAGGAAATATCCATAAAGTACGTACGCTCTGTCGAGCGGAGGGATCCAGCAAAAACGTACAAAAGAGTACGATTACTTAGGGGGATAATAATTGAGTTATTTTTATTCCCAATTAATTGAAGTTTTGTTTGATTGTCGTTCCAATGATTAGATCAAAGTTCAAATACAATTTGTTTCAACGTCTGCAGAGAAAGCTAAAGTGAACAAGTATAGAATGATATAATTTTAGAGGAGGGGTCTGCATGAAAAGTACGTACTTTTAACTTTAAAAGAGTACGAGAGCGTACTATAGGGGCAGGGAGCCAGTGAAATCATGATTTTGAACGTATGTACTTTGTGAGCCAGAGCACATTTACAGGTACTTATCCAATGTGAAACATTTTATCATATATTTAGAAGTCGTGCTAAATATTTTGGCAGAAATTAAGCTAAATGTCGTCAAATTAAGCTTAATTTAAGTGAATTAATGCTAAATTTAGCTAAATTAAGCCAAAGGTCGAAATTCGGTCAAAATCGGTCATATTCGACATAAACGCCATTTTTCGGTCATTGTGACGGCCATATTGTTTTTCAAAATACCCCTCCTAATACCACCTGGGTTTTGAGCCAAAAATCCGTCATTTTACCCCTCCCTATACCCCTGACTCGGCCGACCTTGCACATCCCTACCCTTGGCCATCTCTAATTAATGTGTTAAAATCAGTGACGCTTAAAACGTGACTCTATTTATTTGTTCAAACATTATAGCTAGTAATGCATTGATAAATACTAACAGAATTGAGCAAGAGCAAGACTGAAGTCAGAGTTTTTATTTACCCTGACTTAATGTGAGAATATTCAAAAGGAAACTTTGAATTCAAGAATAGTTTGCTTGCTTATGGATCTTAATGTAAATAATGTGCTCAAGGGAAGTGGATTTGATAATTTAAAGCGACTCTGGTTAAAATGATTGACTATTAATGAATGCAGAATTAGCTTGTACATCTTTTATAATAGGAATCGATTGAGCCCAACGGAATGACTGTTCTATTCTTTGATTGATGAATATGATTGGCCAGGGGAAAGGTATAACCAAAATTCCACTCTAGCTTTTGAAAATTAGCAAAATCCTAGACTCTTAGCAACTATAGCCTTAGGATAAAAATGGCGGTCAAATGGCGGTCAAATGGCGGTCAAATGGCGGCGGGTTATTTTAAAAATCAACCGAATTTGGCGTAAATTTACTTAAATTGACAGCAATTGACAAAATGGGCTCAATTTAACCGAATTCCGACCAATTTATGGTTAACACCCGGTTTTGGGCATCATTTTGACCAACATCCTAATATCCATTTTAACCCCCGGTCCCTCCCTATACCAAGGGTTTGATTTCTTACGAAAAATCTACTTTACATCCCTCTGACCCCCAATTTTCAGTGAGTTAGGGGGTCAGAGGGGTGGGTAAAGTAGATATCATATGACTCAGACCGAAAACTATCTAAAATTCGGTGCAATTGACCCCATGTGAGGAAAACATATTAGAAAACTGATCTTGGAAGAAAAATGATTTAATCAATAGTGTCAGGGCTTGTTCAATATGAAAGATGTGAAACATAATCAAAGCAACCCTTTGTTGAGTTGCGAACAATCACTTAATCGACGAATTGATGTGAATCGATGAAATTAGATCTAATTTTCTAATTGTGTTGGCTATCAGGCTATGAGGCTATGAGGCTATCAATGCTATCAATGGCTATCAATCTGCGAATTAAGCGAAACTTAAGAAAAGACTTGAATCGAAGATCTTTAGGCGAAAACAGTTGCAATCAATTCATTTATTAGGTTAAGAGGAGACACATGTATGCAGTCCATGCCATAGCCATGGCTATGGCCATACCCGCCCACAATTTTATATGGAGAGCAGTGGCGTTCAAATGGCTGTCGACAGGTCCTGATGAGCGGAGTGGACGCAAATCTGATTAGGCTGTGCTCTAATCTAATCGTTTATCATTGTCTGATAGAGTGAACCAAAGCTTTTCACACAAATTGCTTACCAATGCTTAAGAGAGACTCACTTTCTGACGATACGATTGCAGTCGAATCGCATTACAGATAGGCTTCGACTCAACTATGAAACTATGAGTCGTCTAAACAATTATTTTTAATAACAATTGCTTAACAAATAGTGAATAAAAAACAAGTAATGAAACACATATTGAAACATATCATAGAGTTGTTTACAGCCGTCCCGAGAGATCACAACTAAATTGTGAGTTAGAAACCAATGGCTCGACCATTACTGGAATTAAAGACATGTCAAACAGTTGTCGCGCTCTCAAAACAATAGTGTGCCTAATGATCTATGTCCTTCTCTCCCTCCATCCCTCTCCCTGTGCTCACTGTGCTCACTGTGCTCTGTACAATATTGCCATTATTCTCATCGATTGCATTCTTCTCCATAACTTCACTTATATTGACCGACAAAACAACATAAACTCAATTGATTTCTATGTTATTCTGTAATATCCGATACAGTATATACAGTATTAGTCTTTTTGCTGAAAACAGAGATAGAAATGAGTTGAACTCAATTATTAATAGAAAAAATAACTATAAAAGTATTTAATTTTGAATTGGTCAAGCTGGTTGGAAAAATCCCAAAATCGAGGTGGGGTAGAATATTAGAAATATTAGATTTTACTCATAAGTAAAATACACATGAATTCATAACAAGGTAAATCAAATCAAGCAAGGTAAAACTGTAATTATTATAATTTTGGTAGAACAACATACAAAAAAATGAGTCTGGAAAGGATTTTGAAAATGGTCGCACCTGTATGAGAGACATGTGCATCTGTGCAAACAAACCAACCGGATTAGCAAACAAATTGATGAGTGGAAGAGTAACCCGGCTTATTTCTTAATTCAATTCAAATATGATTCGCATATTTTTCAAATTAAAATCTTTGTTCTGTCGTCAGCCCTCAAACTGATAGCTTTCATTTTAAGCAGCTATAGTAAGGAACACCCATTCCCTACCCCTTGATCAATTTTAATGAAAGAACATTCTGAAAGCAAGAGTTTTTACGCATGAAATTCAATTTTTTGCAATTATTTATTAATTTACATATATTTCGTGATTTGATATTTGTTTGTATCGAAAATAAATTTTATTCTACATACAAGCCCCCTTTTTTCTTCTATTGGCGCCAGACTGCTACAACCGGCTAGGCTGCCGTGTTTTCCACACTCAGGTAACTACTTATTACAGTGTATTTCCCCAAACCCGGTCACTCCAACGTTTAACCCAAATTCGGTCGATATACGCCGCGCGCAAGTCGAGGGGGTCTCATAGGGGGGTATTTTACCAATTTCAAAACTCATAGGGGATATTTTGTCTATACCTTTGCATTTTATTGCATAAAAATCGGACAAAATAAACAAAATCTCCTGAATCGGGGCAAAAGTCCTGAGAGCGAGCTATGGCTAAAAAGGTTAGGGGGTATTTTGCCGATTTTCAAAATCTAGGCAAGCATTATGGCTATACCCCCTTGGCTAGAAATGTGCAAAGGGGGTATAGACCAAATACCCCCTGAGTTTGAGATTGGCAAAATACCCCCCTGTTTTGAGGCTCTGCGAGACCCCCTCGACTTTTTGCGCGCGACTTATACCGAAAATGGCCGATTTTTACCGAATTTCGGCTAAATTTAGCTTAAATTCAACTAAATTAAGCTTAATTTAAGTGAATTAATGCTAAATTTAGCTAAATTAGGCCAAAATTGGTCGAATTGGCCATTTTTCGGCCATCTTGTTTTTCAAAATTTCCCCCCTAAAACCCCCAGGGTTTTGGCAAAAAATCAGCCATTTTACCACCCCCTCTATGCCCCCTGACACGGCAGACCTTGCACATCCCTACAATAAGTAATATTTGCTGAGAAGTACAATAAGAAGTCTTAAAGCAGTGATGACTTACTTTTGGATTGTTATCCATAAACAATAGTATCCATAGAAATGAAATGAAAGTCAATTAATTTAATTAAGTTTTCATTCAAACCCAATCAACTCAACCATTCAATTGACTGAATGCTAAACTCTTTTCTCAGTTATGCAATGAATTCACTCGAATAGAGACATAAAACGACTTTTGCCAACATTTCAATGGAAACTGTTTGGCCAGACGTCTGTTGATCTTCAGTTATATTGACTTTAATTAATGCTTCTGTGACTGTACTGTATAACTGAAAACTATAGACCGGATCATATATTTGGGCCGAAGTCAACACTTTTATCGTAACTTTTAGATTGAATTCAAAAGTCTGTGAAAAATGAATTTTCAAATGAAATAAAGTCTAAAAGAAATAGAAATTTAATTAATATGAATATAACCGCAGTTTTTGGTTAAAACAAATTCAAATTAATTATAGAATAAAAACAATATTTCTCTGAATTATATAATAAATTGTTTTCTGGTTTCGATGGAATGAAGTCTGGAATAAGTGTCGATTAGTTTATAGTTTAAACAAATAATAACTAATTAATCAAATTAGACATAAATTAAGTTAAGACTAGATTACATGAAAAGACTCTATTGTTGAACGCATTCACTAATTACTGGTCTTTTTTGATTCGCTGAGACGTCATTCGGTATATAATAGAGTCCTTTCCGGGATCTATGTTCCACATCGAGACACTGATGCCGAAGACGGACACAGCTATGAGAATAGTAGTGAATGCTATCATTGCAAACGCCGAGTGAAAGTTGGGGTCGAAATCATGAGCCAAATTCAAAGCAGTCCTGTTTTGGTTCTCTTCTGGAGAGCCCTATAATGCGAAAGAAGAGCCAAACCATAGGAATGAGCCATCAATTTATGCAATCAAATAATGCTTTCAAACCCTATTGAATGCAAGGCATTAAGCATTAGCGCCATCAGCGCCATGAGCTTCACTCAACTATCAACACAATGGTCTCTGTGGACTCATTTGTCAAACAGTGACACTTATAGAGACAACTGTCCCGAAGGTATTCAATGCACGGCTGAGACAAAAGTCTTCCAAAAGAAGTGCATTTTGCGAAAGCAATTCAATTATGGCATTTCCACTTCCACTTCCACTTGTGCCTTGTGTTCTGAGCTTTCAGGTTGGGATTGGGATTGGGATTGGGATGCGTTCGCCTAAAGAGCATACATTAGGAATCGTAATGTTCGACAAACAGACCGATAGTGTTAATGGAGAACACAATTAGTCGTAACTCTGATTCGAGTTAACTATTATTATATGATTTTGTGTCAAAACAGCTATAGTTTAGGCATTGATGCGAACGTAGAGCTGATCTCTGACACAATAACCATCAGTCAATTGAGCCAGAAATGCATTAGCGGTGCAAACATAATGCATACCCGCTCTACCCATTACATCGACACATACACCACTGCTCTCTACCAGTGCATCCGATGCATGCCTTCAAATGATCGATAACAGAGTCTCATAAAAGTGCTCTACAGTATCAGTGCTCATACTATTCCACTAACAGCTCTAACCCATCAAATTCAGGCAAATTTTAAAATAAATTTTTACTCAAAAAAATTGTATACAATATATAACATCTCTTCGCTCCCCTCCCCTTCTCCGCCTCACTGTCCTCTCCTGTAAATTCCGATTGCAATAAATGTGATTTTTTTAATCAAATCCAAACAAATATTGCAATGCATTCAATGATCACTGAAATTGTGAGCATTTACTCATTGAATAATCGATCAGAATATGAGTAGAGCAGCCAAGAAGGGGTGAGCGTATAAGACAGGCAAGAATTTGTTCAAATGAGTGAAAAAGATAAGAATATTTCTGATCAATGAGAAGACTGACTGTGAATATACCAAAAAACTTGCCCAAACAGATGTGGGTATATTCAAGCTAAACACCAACAACACATTGATTGATCAAATACTGGATTTGGAACAACAAAGTACTCATATCTGAACTAAAGTTTAGACTCGAGACTAATTAGCTTATTATAGAACTAATTGGACGTAGATCCTTTAATTGACTCCAAATACTGAACTTTGCCTTAGATTTTAGACCAAAAGACTGTTTAGTTCTCTGAAAAATAGTTTTAAACAAATTGCTAAAATTTAATGCAAAATGTCCTCTCACATAATTTGACCCTTGCACGTTTCGGTTTAAAAATGTGAAACTATTGAGTGAATTATAAAGTGCGAATTCTATAACCTACTAACATTTAAACCAATTTTGAGCAGGGTTTGATCCCAGCTTAGCACTGTGATCTTAGGGCAAAGTGGACTTTGGACAGTAGCAAGTTATGCTACGCTACGTTATATTACCGTAATAAGTGTGCTTATTGTACTCTTACAGTACTATTGTAGTCTACTTTATAACCAATAGTAATGTTAGCACACATCCAGTACATTCAGTTTTACTTTTCTACAATTTTATATTTCTATAAATTAAAAAATATTGAACACAATTAACATAAAATTATTTCAAACGCATAAATGAATGCAAAAAATGATTAAATGAGAGAAATTTAACTAATTGGCCGATAAATATTGAGGTTCTTATCAATAAGTTTAACTAACTTTGCAAAAGATTTTATTTTATTTTTTTTGAAATAATTTTATGTTAATTGTGTTCAATATTTTTTAATTTATATTCAATAAAATACTAAACGGTTTTTGAAATTTTATACTTCACGGGTCGGTTAAACCCCTCTATGCATATAGTACTTGTGGCTCAGCTCTATCGTGGCAGTCAGAGGTAATCCGCAAGGTAGACTTCATGGGCCCATAGAAATATAAAATAGTAAAAGCATAGGAGGCATTTCACTTCTTTGATTGCTTTACCCGGAACAATCAGATATTCTCAAATCCACCTGTACTGAGAGCAGCAATTAGGGACAGATTGTTGCGGAGCGCGACTGCATTTCAATTGTCAAATCAATTTTATTATTCAAATCAGCGAATCAGAACTCTTGATCATATTTATTGTGAGACAGCGACGGCTTTTCCTTGTTAATTTGAGAAATCGGATCCAAACTACGGTACATGGTTCACTTTTAGACTACAGCTCTACTATAGGGAGGATGGGATCAGTATAATGGAACTGTTGGAAATGGTTCATTTGGCACCTAATAGTTCGGCCATTTGTGGCAGATCTCAGAAACATTTGTGAAACAAGTCATAAGATTTGGTATTAAAGTGACCTTTGATCAACTTATATAATGCATGGATAGTAAGGCAATGAAAGCCGAGTCTAATATTGATTAATATTGCGGAGAAAACGGACAGACTTTTAGTTATTACTGATTGTCTGTTGTGTTTGAAAACAAGCGAAACAATTGAGAGAAGAATTAGATTCAAAACAAACCGCTTCTCGTGTTCTCCGGACCAGAGCGGGTGATCTTATTTGCTGGTCGTCTTCGATGGCAGTTATTATGACTCTATTGTCGTAAAGGTTTATGAATTGGGTTTTGATCTAAACATTGGATACATTGGACACAACTATTAGTGATTCGCTCAACAAATCAAACAAATTAAACAAAACCTCTTCAATGAGATCGGAAACCAGAGTTTTGGCCTCTGTTTGCACCGATTGATCGTAATTCTGATTCGAAGCTATTTCACCGATAGATCTGATATCAAACCAGAAAAGGCCTCGAATTGGCCACAGATTCCTATCCGAAGTCTTTATTTTCTTTAACTTTAATAAAACGATTAAATATTGAATGAAATAAGAGTTCAAATAATTAATGAATTCAAGACTCACTGCAACTAAGATTTGATGAATGGTTTCCGTTTCCAAGACTAATGTTCTAATGTTCGGGTCATTTATGTCCACTTTTTCGTTGGATATAAATCTTTTCAATTCGTTTCGTTGAAGCGCTTCAGCCAATCGTTGTTCGGCTGATTCGGTCACGTATTTCATCAACAATTGGTTTCCATTTATTTCATTGACATTCAAATCCTGCAATCAATTAACAAATCCAAATCATCAGTCTCTCTGACTCTGCCCTCCCCTCCCCTCCCATTGCATAAGAATGTTAAAGAGATGAATACCTCTTGTGGTGAATCAATTTTGACGATCAATCGGTTATTGTCGGCAAACCGTCGATCAGTGCGTTTGGAAAGAATGTCGAACTGAGTGTCGATAAGTCCGGTCTGAATAGCAATGAATTATATTATAATAAAAACAAAACCAATAAAACCAATGAAAGCAATGAATACCTCAATAATCGGGAACTTATGGATTGAGTTAATTATGTTGGGCTGACCACTGATGCGTACCATTAGACTGGCCTTTGGTAGTGAGAACACATCGGTTATGGCCTCCAATGTCTTCCACTGCAAAGGCTGTAAACGAATAGAGATTTCATATGAATTGATATGATATGAGACTCAGAGCTGATAACAATTGAATCGATTTGATGGCAAAAACGCCCACAAAATCAGCTCTCAATCAAATCGAGCGGACAATCGGTCAGACCTTCGGCAAAGAGTAGCCCAGAGTTAGTGACAGGAAGTCTGCGATCGATGAAGACTTGATTGGTTCGGATGCACCCAATTGTAGGCAATTCGGGTAATAAAGCAAATCAAAGGTCGTCTCAGACCTAACGCTATCACATCCCAGGGTTACCACAATTAACAGTTCTGCCGGACATTCAATTCAAACCAATTAAATATTTTATTAGTCATTAATCAATGGTTTGAAAACTCACTCAAAATCCTATTTAAAATGTTTTTATCCATTATTTGAAACACTATTTAATTGAATCTAAATTTATTCAATGAATGTGTGAATCAATGACTTTCCGTAAACAACATTCACATAAATAGGAGAAGAAATACGATTGAAATCATTGAGAGCTTCGATAGAATATGACGTAAATAATAGATAAGATTATTCACATAAAACGTAACGCTATTATTGAGATTTCTGGTCCCTCTTAAAAGTCGCGGATTACTAAAAAATCTGAGATTAGTATATCTGAACTTGGGTATATTTATCCGATGCTTTCTGCTTAAATGTAATCATTAAAATTCACTTTGCTTATAAAAACAAATTAAACCAGGTCTTAGATCTCTCACTGTAGTCCAGGGACCAAAAATAGTTTAAAAAATCAAGTTGAAATTTATGCTAAACGCATATCATATGCGCTCGGAACTTCTTTACTCCATAATCCAGATCATTCATATCCAAGAAAACTGTTACTAATTTAGTATTTGTTCGCAAATCAAGTAATAATTAGAGCATTCTGTGAGTCAATTGAATTCATTGAATAAATTATAGTTCGCCAAAATTGAATTCAGTGTCCGCAAAAACACTTTTATCAGTCCGGTGACTCAAGCTTAATAAAAGGGGGCTTAAGCTCTCACTGAAAAACCAGTTTTGTTCTGAAATTTTAAAGCATGTGAAGCACTGAACAGAACTGGTTTTTTCAGTGAGAGCTAAAATCCCGTTTTATTAAGCTTTAGTCATTGGACTGATACAAACGTTCGGTTCAGAGTTAGGTGCACAATCAGGTGTTTTTGCGGAACTATACATTCATTAGATTTATATGATTCATTAGAAGTCATTTCTATATTATGTATTCGCACTCAAACCTCATTTTCTTAGTCATGTCTTATTTGTTGCTTTCTATGAATTGATTTGTACACAGATTAATGATGAAAGTATTCTCTGACTCTGAGTATGCTTACACTTTCGGATTGCTTCCGCACTCTATTTCTATTTCTATGATCCCATTGCTAGTGACTTAGCAGGCCGTTCAAAAAAAATGTTCCTATCTTGAATAACTTTTGAACCAGAAGGAATATTTCAATTCTGTCTCGGC
>JAQIWA010003192.1:0-11051 GCA_034693305.1 Eueremaeus valkanovi | reverse complement strand
AGCCAATCAAATTTATCAAAATATTTCGTCAAGAATAAATAAAAAAATTTGATATAAACAAGAAACAATGTCTCTATCAGTTGATTTCAAAATGAATCATAAATTTTTGCCTTATACAATGACATCCTTGAATGCAAAAAAGCCAAAGAAAATGTATAGCCGTGATGTGAGCTACGATATATTTTCAGCTGAAGAAAAAGTTATTCCACCGAAATCCAGAGAAATTGTAAATACAGATTTGAAGTTCTCATTTCCCTTCGGATACTATGGTTATTTGATTTCTTCACCAGATTAAGCAATTGAAAATTTGATCGGCATAAATAACTCTGTGTTAGAAAACGATTTAGATTCGGTTAAAATTTTGTCTATAAATAATAGTGATGAGGAATTTAAGATTTCCAAAGGGGAAAAAATTGCTGTTATGATAATCAATAAATATTTTGATCATTTCATTATAATAGAAAAACTGATTGAATGTGTTTTCAATATAAACTCATGTATTTTTGAATAAAATTATTTTATAATGGAAACTGATTTTGGTTTATCATTAAAACATCCTAGTAGAATTATTGTCTATGGACCTTCTGGTTCAGGGAAAAGTACATTTGTTGAGAAATTATTGTTTTCAATGAAGGTTTTATTTGGGTTTTACTTCTATAATCTATTGGTCTGGACAAGCCTTCCTAAAATTCAATTCAGTGCATAATATATTCATCGAAAAACTGGATTCAATCGATTAAAACTTATTAGAAGAAATTGATTCAAACAAAAATAATTTGCTATTAATTGATGATAATAAGCATATTGTTGTGAATGATTTATTGATAGGTGATTTGTTTACAAAAATATCTCATCATAAAAATATAAGTTATTTTATTGGTACAAAATTTATTTCAAAAAGTAAATACATGCGAGATATTTCATCGAATTCTACCTATATTGTTTTGATGTCAAATCCTTGTGAAACTCGACAAATAAAAACTCTGTTCACAAATAGATGGGGCTAATAGTAATTTTATCTTAAATAATTTTAATGATGATACAAAAAACCAACCATTTAGTTATTTGTTCTAAGACTTCGATCAGAATACACCGAATGATGTGAGAGTGAGCAAATATATTTGGAGATACAAATGAAGAACCATACGACTATGTTAAAGTACCTTAAATTCAATGAAGTTCTCAATTGTGCAAAAGAGTTGGATGCAATTTCCCGAGCGAAAACAACAAATTCAAGAAACAAATAATCCGAAAAGCTAAAGCTAAGCCATAGTTTCGAATTCCAGTGGGTTGGTCACATTAGTTCCTGAATATGAATCGTTGCTCACAAATCCCATTATCATTTTGCAAGGCATTTGCCCCATAAAAATATTATCCAATATAAATGATGATTGATTTTGTATTAAATTGATAACTTTAACCACTGATCTCTTGATAGGATGAATTGCTTTTGATTGTAATAATGCTTTAGCGCACGCATTCAAAATATTTCATGATAATTTGACTTTTCTAACAAAAATGCTAATATCGGACAAATTCAATTTTGGTTCAATTGCAGGGACTTCTGGAGCAGGTGGTGCAATTACAACAGCTACTGCTGCACTTCATATAACATAAAATAAAGCGGGGGCTCTTGTAAATTCTAAGTTTATTGGAACAACATTCAATAAAAGTCGATCCGAATTAAAAATTGATCCATGAATTTTTACATATAATGAAAAACTTTTACTCTCTGCAACCATAGAATGGAGATCTTCATCGATTGCATCAAAATCATGAGCAGGTACACCAAATGTAGATTGAAATCCAGCTGATTTTGAAGATGATTGGGTAGAATTGGTACTATATTGAGTAAGAGCTTCAATATATGATGAATAGTGGTATGTTTTCGATGATTGGCTAACAAGTGTTCCAACAAGGTAAATGGATAATTGATCAAACATTGTATTCAAAGCGTAATTGATAAATTAATATCCATTTAGTTGAGCTGCCAAGTAAGGATTACCATCTTGTTTGACAACTCGGCCTTTGACCCATAAATAAACATTTTTTAAGTCAACATATTCATCATATGCGATTGGTATTTCGAATTCTATAGATGCGCCTTGGCCTAGTGCTGATGTTGGACGAAATTGGATCAGTTGTGAATTATCTATACTGGCTTGAAATGAGACTTTTTTGAATAAATCCAATTCAATTTTCTTAACTACTTGTGCCATTATTTAAATATATCGTATTTCACTTTTTTAGATTTTGATTTTGAACTTTTACTTCTTTTCGATTTAGTTTTCCTTTTATTACTAGTTTTAATCTTGCGGTTCTTCTGACTTTTATTTGTTCCCGGCTGCTTACGCAAATCTGTTCCGTCTTGTTTTTTATCTGCTGGAACAAGTTTTTCTCCTAAATCTTCAAATGTAGCTCCAGCTCTTTTTCGTAAGCTACTTTTAGCTTGTGAAAAGTTTTTATATTCAGCTATATCGGTTAACAAATCTCTTCCATACTGAAATCATTGTTTGAATGAATATTTCATTGCTGGGACACCATATCGTCTTGCGAAGTTCGAGAAAAATCCATAACCCCTTTGATATGGAGCACCTCTATAATAAGAAACATCTAATTTTCCACCGGCTTGATCAGAATAAAAAGAGTCATAATCACGAAAATTTTTTTGAAGGAACCATTTTATTTAATGTTTACTTAATGAAAGCAAAATAAATAATAATTAAATATATTCTATAGGTCTAAACAATAGAGTTGCTGAGATAACTCCTACATTATATGCCAATTCATCAGCAAAACAGTTTCTTACTGATAGTTTGATTGAATTGATTTCTTCAACTCTTAGCGGAACATACAACATATTTTCAAATGTATAAGTTGCAATATTTTCTTTGGAAGTTATATCTAGGAAAAACTCAAAGTATATTAGCTTTTTCATTGTTTATATAAGATTCTTTGATAATATCTATATATACAAAGAATAATTCACCATTTTCAACTATAATCTCACTATCATCATCACCGTAAGATATGATTGTTTTTCGTTGATTACTGTAAATAATACCAAATATTTCATTAATAAATAATTGTAACTTAGTTATCATTTGTCCCTAGATAACTTTAATTTATATACCAATTATCGGTCAGACACTCTCCTATTTAGTACAATGGAATGTTCCAGATTGTAATGCTTTGTGTAAACGTCTGTATCTTTTCTGTAAAACTGTATTCAAATACGAATTCATTATTATATTTGTCTTTCATTTTCAGAACTGTTTTATTGTTCGTTATATTCATTGAATGAATGGATGTTTTAATGAATTAATATTTAAATTATTTAATAATCAAATCTGTTATTCATATGAATACCAGTATATCAAGTCATAAAATCTTTCATTTAATTACACGTATTCTTGAAAATAGCAATCAATAGATCTATTGAATGAATAATAACCAATTATTTTAGTAAAAACTGAAATATTTACTTGCTTGAGCTTAATAACTTAATAAAATTGAGATTTACCCGGGGAGGCGAGTTGAAACTGGGTATAATTTTGCGATTAATAAAATAATAATCTTGCTGCATATGTTACAACTCCTAGTATAATTTGATACAATTGGTTCAAAATTTATTTCAAATTTGAAAAGGACTCGATCTTAACAACAAACTTTATCATTACATAAATATTCTATCTATATAGATAGTACGATTTTGGTGCAATTTTGGTTAATACTTAGGTTACCAGGGATTGAAGCTTCTCTGCATAGCCTCTGCAGACGATAAAGCTTTGAATGTTTCGAAATTTTCAGACAATATTTTAAACATAAATAACGAAACAATTAATCAATGCAAAACAACTATTATGGCAAATATTAATATTTGCCAATTTGAGGACCGTATTATCATTATACAATGTGCGGATAAACTTTGAAATTCAAGGGTTTGTCTCTATATTTCGCCGTAAAAACGTTATCTCTATCTATCTACTATAAATTGGCCTGCAGAACAAATTGAAATTTAAATTAGAATAACTTGATCTACATTAAAATCAATTTATTCTGTCGGCTAAATTATAGTGGATAGAATATTCATGTAATGATAAAGTTGCTTAGATTGAGTTTTTTTCAAATTTGAAATAAATTTTGAGACAAATCAATTTTGAAAAATTTTCAAGGTAATCTAATAGGATTTTTCATTAACTTTGCAGAGCTTTTAAAACCAAACCCCTGATTCGATTTAGATGTTTTTTTTCATTTGAAACTTCTGTTCTTCCGCTACAAATACTCTTTGGGAACCATTACTATAACTCATGTAGTTTAAACTGTGACATAGTAAGTTTAGTTGGTCACGATATTAAATATATCGAGTCACGTGACCAAAAAATTTAATCATTTTTAAGATCGGCGGGAGTAGTTGTTCATGATGCTTTTTACAGAATTAGTTTATCTATCACCATTCAAAAGTTATTCAAATTTTACTTTTATCTTTAATTTTTGAAGCCCCTAATATAAGTGATAGTTACAGTGATAGCTACAATATTAATAGTAAAATAATTGTCATTATCTTGGCACATAAATGAGTTCCTGTAGTTGTTTGATTCTTCACCAATAATGTGGGCACTAATAGGCTTTCTGGCCAATTATTTAAATGATAAGAACAGATAAAAAGATTATTTTCAAATGTTTTACTCAAATATTCAATAATGGATCCTATTTTTGAAATTTTGTTATTATCTTGATTGAATACAATAAACAACAATAGGTTACAGCAATTAGTCTTTAATATATTACTAGTTGATTTTAATTTATATTGAACCTCCAATCAGCTTTTCATAATTTTTTACAATCTTTTCAATGATGTCAAGATCCTTTTGGATTAGCTTTAACTCCATTTCTGGTTCAATACTGCTCAATTCGATTTTAATTTCTTTTATCTTTCTCAACTGCCTATCAAATTCATCCATCACAGCTTGCTTATGCATACTATGTGCCTTTTTTATATCCTTTTCGATTTGCAATTCTAACTGGGTTACTTTTTTTAATAGATCTTTTGTAGTTTTATTTTCACTACTTAGAGTTGTACTTGATGTTTTTTTTGTGCTTAATTGTTTTTGAGTGCTTGGTGTTTTTGTTGTGCTTAGTTGTTTTTTAGTGGTTGATGGCTTTGGTATACCTTTGCACTCTCCTTGGGAATACACTATATCATCGATTGCCAGATAAGTTGATCGAATATATGATATTATTTCAATTGATAATCTGAACGATGTGCTTGATTCTAGATCAAATATTGCTTTGGTCCATGATTTAGGAAAGTTGCCTGGTTTTAATTCGAATAGTTGTCTAGGTGCATCTGTTTTGAATGCAAATTAATTGATTTTTTATATAAAAATATTTTATGTTTAATACCTTTGTCTGTAAGCAAATTAACTTTGAACATGCTATTTTGGTCTATGAATTCACCAATGTAATAGTAGAATTCTATGCAAGATATTTTTGTAGCAGGTGCGTCTTCGCTGACCAGTGTCATTTTAATTCCATTTTCGGTGTCATACTGAGTGAAGTCCGTGTATACAAACATTCCTTTATTTGAAGAAGTTCTGTCTTTTGGTGGATATTTGATGTTCAGAAATGAGCTGTTATAAACCCGTCCAATACCATGCTCAATTTTATTGAATCCTGAACGTAAGTCTCTTTTCCATCCACATAAGTCACGATAAAAATCGCAACTGATAACTGGCCCACATGGATTCATTAGTAAAATCTTCATCCCATTTGCACTGGGCAATTTTTGATTTGAATGGACATGTTAACTCGTCAACTTGACCCACAAATTGGAAATAAAATATGTTATAAATTTGGAGTTTGATTCACTTTGATTACGTTTATTTTGCTCAATTGATAAATTTCGTTAAAAATTTATATACAATTTTAAATATTTTCTTCACGTATTTGAAACTTTGTTCGGAAAGACATTAATTTTTGAGCAGGCTACTATAATTGAAATATTGGGGATTGATTGAAAGGCCTCACCTTATGAGGCCGGGCCTCACTTTTGGGTATACCAAATCAGTCATATAGAGACTATGAACTTGGAATATAGAATATATACTTGGTAAATTATTTGATAAACTCGACTGAAATAATTAAAAAAGAGCAGGATTATAATAATTCAACGCTAGTTGAATACAATATATTACAGAAAAATATCAAGATATAATGAAAAATTATTCATTCTATAGCAAGATAAATTTGATACAGACTCATTTATATTGAATTTTAATATCTTATTATGGAAGGGAGGCTAAAGGGAGGCTAAAGTGAGGGCAATAAGTGAGGCCTGGCCTCACAAAGTGAGGCCATTCAGTCAATCCCGAAATATTGGATACTTACACTTGAGATATCCAAATATATGACCAAACATGTAGAATAATATAAAATGAAACAGCAACATTTTGATACTAAAATCAAACTTATATCAATTTAAAAATTAATAATTATTGTCAAATATTATATAATAAGTGTAATTAAAGGCATATAAAATATTTATTTTAATATAGAAAACAAAAAATTAGTAGGTATTACGAACTGTATATTCTATTGTGCCGATCCGTCATTTGAGTTTAGCGCATATTTGCTGTTAAGCCCAAGTCTTCTCTGATTGGTTCAACACATCTCTTATAAACAATATTTATAAATAAGCTTAAACTCAATTAACTAAAGTATTTATGATTAAAAATAGATACTGTATACAAAATAAGATTGTCCTATCTCTAAACTATATAATTAGCACTAAATCGATAATAAAAACTAATTGTAGTTATCTTTAATTGCGATTCTTAGCAATAAGAGCTGTAGTACATTATATGCGGCTATGAGTCTAGTCTCGCCGTTAAAACAATATATTCAGAACGCAGAGCATATGAGATATGAACTGACAATAAATGACGTTTGATTAACGTTGACTGATCTGAACTGATTTCTGACATAATGCGGTGACTCAAGTCGCCTTTCGAACCCCTTCCCGGCCGAACTCGAATTCACTGCTGGAGCCCATACTGGCAACAAGAGGCAGTCTCTCCAAGTGTGTGCATGCGGCCGCCACATATGACGCAGTCGCTAAACGATCCCATCAGCAGTGCCGACCTTAAGGCGGGATCCACCTTCGGGTGTCGAGCCCGGCCGACGTAGGCGGACCCGCGGCTCCAACATAAGGCGGTGCTGCCCAGAGCCAACCCTACCTCAGTGACGGTATCGTGCCTTAGTGCCGAACCCGCCCACAACCTCTACATTGACGGTGTCGCGCCTCAGTGGAGAACCCGCTCAATCAACGCGACCTCTCTCTTCAGACACACGAATGATCTAAGCGTAAATCGGCCGCAGTTCATTGAACATTTGACTAATTTGTGACGAACTCTTGTGCTTACGTCGCACCACACATCAACACCGCGACTACAGTTCGTCCGCGTCGAACACTTCGTATCCGGTTCAAGAGCGCTCCATAACACACCGACCGTCAACTGCTCTTCAAGTGCTTTGTTAGACTCCGCGCAGTGTCAGCCATACATAACCACCAAGATATTTCCGCTCTTTGCCTACTATTCGACGAAGCCTGCAACGGTCAGATACCACCAAGCCGTCCACCGCGAATAGTCCCTACTTGGCTCTTCAGCTTACCAAACGATCCTCCGCAACAACCACTACCCGTTTATCGAATGGCGCTACCACGCGACCCAAAACTCGAGCTTTTCAGCGGTAAGAATGACATCGACTTCGACACATGGCTTAAACTTTTCGGAGTAGTGCTGACTGCCGTTAACGCCAAGACTGATGTCTTGAAAGCAACGAAACCAATGTCATATCTGACCGACGATGCCTTAACATTTTACGGCAAGAAGATCGCTCCGGGCATCACTACCATCACATGGGCTGAATGCAAGAACCATTTGAAGAAGCGATATGTCCAAGTCTTTGAATCCTTCGTAACCGCCTCCTACGAGCGCAAACTAACCGCCAAAGTGAAAGTCAAAGCGTATTACAACGAAAAGATGTCTCTATTGGACAGGACTTCTCTCATCGGGGGGGGGAAAGGCTGACGCCTTAACGGCAGGAATGCCTGACTCCTATAAAGTTCCGATGGCAGGCTTCGACATGCCTACGCCCGATGGCTGGCTAAGACGAGCCGTTCGCCTCGAATCCGTCTTAAAGTCGGAAACACTATTGAAGAAACCGGAACTTCCCTCTGATTCCGATGAGAACTCAACCAACTGTACGAAACAACATTGCGATAAGTGTCGTCCTTCCGACTTCCACAGCCAACAAAACAGTTCCAAACGGCTCGATCCCTAATCACCGTTCTGTCGCAGCTGTAAACCCGCTGGTCGAGACTCGCAGCATTGGTACAATGAGTGTCCTCATCAGAAGCCTCGTCCGCCCTACAACAATCACACTGACGCACCATCGCCATGCAAGTATTGCCGTGCTTTAGGCAAAACTGACTATCACTGGCAGAGATTCTGTCCAAACAAACCGAAAGATAGTGAGGAACAAATAGAGTCTAACTACACGTACACAACGGAAGGACTCAACACAACGAAGTTCATCCAAATGCGTGCACACGTTAACCGCGACCAAACAGCAGCCGTCGTCGACACCGCCTCAACAACTGATTCATGTCTTTAGACTACGCTTCGTACCTCAGACTCCGCATATATAACCGTCAGCGCAGTTCCATACGCCTGGCCGGTGGTCACGATCTGAGTTGCGCTACAGCATCTGTTGCCGTCAGGATTGAGCACGAAGTCCGACATCTGACCGTACTCATCGTACAGACGTTTCAATGGAATCTACTGCTTGGTCTGCCTACTCTCAGACACTTCAACGTAGTCGTCAGTCTCGCAGATAAGTTTAACGTTGACTGATCTGAGCTGATTTCTGACATATTGCGGCGACGCAAGTCGCCTTTCGAACCCCTTCCCGGCCGAACTCGAATTCACTGATGGAGCCCAAACTGGCAACGAGTGGCAGCCTTCCCAATGTGTGCATGCGGTCGCCGCATTATTAATACTATGATTTGATAAAACAATTATTGATAAAGTTTAAACAGAAATAGATGATGCACGGTGTGCAAGCTCACGGCATGGTTTATTGAACTGCCGATCCAATAAAGATTTTGTTTTTAATTTTCTGAACCAATAAAATACACTGGTCCATTTTACCATCAAACCATTAGGAATTTTTTGAATCACAAAGTATAAATGGGCCAATTTAAAATGGGCCAAAATTGAATATTTGTCTTGGTTAATCATGTTGATCAATGCTATTTAGATAATATTGTAATTATTATAAAATCAACTTGGTACATAGTGTTTTTTTTAAATCCTGGTCGATTTTTTGATGAACAACCTTGTTAATTCCTCTTATTGTTTGATAATTCTAATCAATATCGGATTCATACTAATCTCTTCACTCAAGATATGTATTATTTTTCAAATGTCAGAGCCATTTAACGTATATTTTTTAAAAGCATATATTTATCAGACCTTATAATTTCAAAATATTATTTAATTTTCATTTATATTTCAGAAAATATTTAATTGGAATAATGTAAGGAATCTGTGATTTCTATTCATTGAAGTTTTAAATTTCATCTCTGTTACTATGCAGTCATTTATTGTTGGCTTAATTTCAATGTCAATATTAATATCAAATGTCTATAATCTAATTAATCTAAATTTTTTCAGTATATGAAAGAGCTTTGCGTAGCTTATAGTGGTTACAGATTTGATCAAGTTTGAATAGTTGAGCTTTTCTAAACAAGTTATGACTCGTTTATCGCTTGTTCATTACTGGTTCAATATATCTATTGACTAACAATTCAATAGAGTGTATAACAAGTTATAACCAGACTATTCATGAAATTGTTTGCTTAACAACCCTATTGAAAAATTCAAAAAATGACCTTGATTGATTTGAACGTTGCCTAGCCAGCAATAAAAAATTTGCTCCATATTTGAATTCTAATCTTCTTATTTATTGATATAAATGTTTATATTTTTCAATAATTTAATTTTTGAATATTATTTAATTTTTATTTTTGCGTTTATTTTAGAATTATTTCGAAAAAAAATTCATTAGTATTTGCAAAGAAAAAGTTCATTATTTCTGTCCATTAGTGCAGAACTCAATTATTTTATAGAATATTCTTATTTAAGAGAATATTATACTTAAACACGAATTGCATTAAGAAATAGTATTCTATTGCCATCACTACTGATCTGTATATAAATTGCTTTCAATTTTAAATTCAAAACAAAAAATTTTGTTTCACTTGAATTCAAAACACAATTCAAATAAGAAATATATTTTGTGTTAATAATGAATAAAAGAATATTTTTTAATGTTATTAGAAATCTAAGCTATGCTACGGTAATAATCGAGTTGAATGGCTATATTTCTCCGCTGGATCCTATTTAAGCATACATAACATTCAATTTGATTTTGGTTTACTCTGAATCTATGAACCGAAACCAAAAATAAGATGGTATAATATTGTGCTTGTATATGAATGTAAATTTTTCATACATTGTGTTTAACGGTTGGACATTTTTGGAAAGTAAACGACTTTACAAACGACTTGTCTATGGCTTGAATTGTTAATCAACAGATAAGTAATCAATAACTAACTGATTACTGGATAACTCAGTTTATTTCAAAGACAATACTACTCAACCCTTCGCCAACTACTTTGTAAAGTCGACTTCTCTGCAAAACAGAATCCAACCGCAAAACTGAGTGAATAAAACATCTGATTTTGAAATAAAAATGATTATATTTTGAAATTTTATAGCAGTATCATCGCTATCACCTGGATCAGTATACTAGTGGAACGAATGTATTTGTCAATTCTGGATAATATTAATATAAATATAATTTCATTTCCACTTCATTCAATAGAGACCTATTGTAGACATTGATCCCAATTATGACTATTGTATACAAAATTGTAGTCATATTTGTGTTCACAGCCTATAGTATTGTCTATCACTGTATTG
>JAQIWA010003191.1:0-11052 GCA_034693305.1 Eueremaeus valkanovi | reverse complement strand
TCTCTCGAAATCCTTAGCTTTTGATTGATTTTTCTCCATTCGATGTCCGAACCGATAAAATAGATTAACGACTCGACAGAACAGTCGTTGCGATTGCGATCCTATACATAAATAACTGTTATATCAGAGTTGTTGAGACCATTGCGTCGTTTGTTCAAACATTTTTCAATCACTAGAACTATGAAATATGAAAATTTTATCCCTCTATGCCTTCATAAAGGATGTTCAAGGGGAAGTTTAGCCAAATTCTCTGCTGAAGGCTCTTCGATAGGTTGGTGGAGATTCACTGATTTTTTATCCCTGACTTTTGACAAGCTTGCACATCTTTGAAGAGTAACACGAATTGTTTGTTTTATTAAAAAGATTTTCAGTGATTAAGACGAATAAAATATATGGAAAACTGACATAAAATTATTGCTTATATAATAAAATGTTTATCCAATTGTATACCAAAATATTTTTTAATATATGAAATATTTTAGAATTTCCTTCACTTATGTCATAAATATTTTTTATGACTTGACTGCTGGCGACTCAACACAATAGCATTTGCTTTGAATTATTAATAGAATTTTTATGATAGCCTTCAGAATATTCATATCAAATACAGTGCAATAGAATCCATATTATAGTCATAGACATATTCACCACTTTTTTATTCGACATCCCATACCATTCAAAACTCTCTCATTTTTTTAGTGAGTTTTGACTTTCCAACTACCAATGAACAAGGCTAATAGAAATAATGAATTTGTACTTGAACATAAGAGAGTAACTTATGAGACGAGCGGAAAATTCTGGATAAAAGTTTAGTACAATTCGCAAAAACAGTATTATTTTTACATTCATTTGCATCACAACTAAATTATAGTTTATTGACAATACTTTTGCCAACAAATTAATCATTGATAAGATTATTCTGCTTTTAGTCATATTTTTAAACTTAAAAGTTTCTTCATTTCAAACATCAAATGTTTTTCTATACTATAACTTAAGTGCTGTCAATATGTGCAGGTATTAGATTCAGTGGTATTATATTTCTTGGTTCAAAATTCTCTAATTTTGTTCTGGCTTTAGCTCTTGTCAAAGACTGTTAACTAACAAACGACTGCAAGGATTTAAAAAGTCAGTAAAATGTTTGTTAAATTTCTAAGTAATTGCAACCAAACTCTTATCTGGAGATCCAATACAAAACATAAATACTGTATTTTTGATAACACTGTAATAGTCTCAAGGTTTAGGCTAGATTAAGTTTAAGTTTTTGGGGTTGAATATGATTTTTCCACCAGGGTGACTTTGCTTGAGTTTTGAAAAGTCTGACAATAATTATTATTGATGTTGTGCCCAGACTTGTTAAGTGAAGTTTTCATTTAAGTATTAATACATTAGAAATCAATGTTCAAAATTCAAACTCAGAAACTGTTTGTCTCTCCAAATGTTTAATTTCATTTTGAATCGGGAAGAGCTTTAAATTCATAGATGCTTGAAATTTGCCTGAGTATAGGGATAGCCAATCAGGAAGTGTGTAAAAGGATTATGCTAAAACTGATCAAACCTGGATATCCTGGATATATTTGGGCTTATTATCAAAATTGCATCATGGCCACATTCTCCCTTGTACATTTTGTTTTCCTATTATAATAATTGTTCGATGAGTTGGGTATTGGGTGTGACTGTCGTGAGTAGTAGTGATTAGACAACAATCGACTGACGAGTGAGTGATTGGATATAACTGTTGCGCATATAAGACAGGCTTTCATCTCATTCTTCAGATCCGATCATCTCTTCTGTTCTCGTGATTTGATTTCCAATTTCGATCACGACTTGACTTTAAGAACTGAATCTATTGTTCCCTAACTTTTTTCGACTTTTTTTTGATACAAACTAATGATAACAATAATGTTTTTCACATAAAAGTACAGTAATGTCAGAGATATTACAATTTTTTTTGCGAATAATTTCTATACTTTTTTCAATTGATATATAATAGGAATTAAGAATTTGAATGAAATGCTAAATAATTAATCTCTACTCAAATCAAACTGAATTCTTCCGAATTGATTGTTCACAAACAAGAAGTGTATCTTAATATCAAATATGAATGCATAAAAATATAAGAGTTTTGTTTGAATTCTCAGTCAAATTCATTTCCATCCAAACCAATGATTCTTTTCCACCCATTTATTTGATTACATTTTCCACGAAATAAAAGTTCAAAATAAGCGATGTTTGCAATCGAGAGCTTCTTCTCTGATATAAGTCCTGTCGTTGTCATTGTTGTCGTCAGAATATAGGACCGATAGGGAGACGGATAGGACTGATAGCTCAGCGATAGTGATAGTGATTCGTGAGTCGAATGAATTATGTTCTCATCATTTACTCCAATGTATGTCCGATGCCTTCCATTGCCTTCCAATGGATTTCTTTTGGATCCCTTTCCCTCTCATCTCTCCTTTCACTTCTCTATACTCTTAGAAAATAATCAAAAAATATTTCAAATCTAATACTCTTTCGAAATGTTTTTTCAATTTCTTTAAATCTTTTTGTGCTTTCATTGTTTTGAACTCAAGTTCTATATAATTTTTTTGTGTCTTCAAAGCTATTTTGTATTGTATTCTTACAGAATATATATAATTAAAAGTATAAAAACTTTTAATTTTGAATAATTTATACGAGAATTGATTGCAATATAATTAAATTGTTTGCGAATTCATTCTGATTTCATTATCTTGTATTTGCAGTCATTAAGGAATTTATTTTCTTAAGTTTTGTAAAGAGAATCACCTTGTTAGATTTGGCTTAAACTGTACTATACACTCAAAGCTCTGCTCATCCTTTATAAAGCACTACATTATACTATTAGTCTATCTTCTGGTCGATTCCTCTTTCACTAAAATTTATGTCCAAATCCCGAATGACTGCACAGAACACACACTTCTATTACATTCAATGGAAATACCATTAATGGAGAGATTTTTGCTAACATTTCGATGCTTTTAAATCAAATAATAGCTCATCTTTTCACCATTCTCTTCCCGCTAGAAGGAGTATCTAGTTTTGTTTTACCAATCACACATCTTAGCTGGTTGACTTAACCAACGTTAAAATAATCCAACATTTGAGCTAATTTAGTAACAATTAGTTTATATTTCTTATACAGTAAAATGTACTGTATTATATTCATACTTGAATTCACCAATCATAATTAAAAATATTTTTGCAAAACATGAGTTAATAAAATAAAAATTCTTTCTTGTTTTGAATTAGATTCGAATTCTGCGATAAATGACTTTAAGCTAATTTTATTTATGTTCACAAATAGTATTAAGCATTGAAACCATATTTCATTGAAATGAGTTAATAGTGAATCTCATTGAGAGTTAGAGTAATTCAAATATTAATACAAAATATTTGACTTACTTTTAGACATTCAATACATAAATAATATTTATATTAAAGCACTAATACTAGTAATATTATAGACTCTATTCAGGGATGATTTATTTGCTTCAATATTATGTCAAATAAATATATTTTTGAAATAAATAATGACAATCAAAACCATATGAAATACTCTGAAAATATTTCATATTAAGCACACAATTATTCTGAAACTATAATACTGTATAAGTCATACCTTGACAATCAATAATATTACAGAATAATTAGTTATTATTAATAAGATTACCCAGTGCATAATTTATTAAAATAATGATTTGAATGAAAAGCTAAAGAGTGTAACGAAAATAAAATTAAAATATGAAAGGTATTGAAAAGTAGATGAAAAAGGGACTTATATAACCAAAAGATAATAACTAATTGACAATTAGTCCCAAACAAGTGCTTATTATTTACACTTTTTTATATAAATTATAAAATGATCCACTTAATAATCTTATTGCTTGTTATTCAAATTATCTTTTATTTAATCTTTAATTATTGTAATTTTGATGCTATTGACTGAAATATTGGCCAATTTTTTATTTTCCTCCTTGTTTATCTCCATATCGCAAGTGACCCCCCTTATTATAACAAGTTTGAACAATCGAGCAGTATGATCATCCCTGGTAACCAAGAATAAGCAGCTAGCATGCAATGAATGTTGATGGTACAGTTTAATATTGTCGGCTTCTAAATGATATTACGGTGCGATTACTGAACAGCGTTTCCTAAGACTCGGAATCAAGTGCTGATCGTTTAGTGCTTTAAATTCTTAAATCAAGCTTAAAGTGAATTACATGATGTGTTCAGAACTTAATTTATTGAAATTGAATTTTCTCTTTAAATCTTAAAACTTCTCATTAAATGTTAAGAAAAGAACTGCAAAAGACTATTAAGACTATTACGACTATTAGTGCAATACTTACATCGCTTAATGAAAGTCAGGAACAGTTAATGTATATCTGAGCCGAAAACAATCATTTAAGTTCTCAAAAGCATATCAATCAAAATGATTTTCACTCCAACAAAATTCTATGAAAAGAATATATTTTTAGTGAATGTCATTGAAGTTTAGACCCCTTTTAGATCCATTTGAATTCAGGTTTTATTCTATTAAGAAATATTGAGAGCAAACAAAACAAATAAAATAAAAACAAAAAGAAAATTCAATATACAGTCTCTGCTATTATACTGAATATTAGAGTTTCAAATATGTATATAAAAAAGTTTGAAATCAATTAGATATTCAAATTCTAGTCATCATTATATCAGAAGATATAGAACTTTAAGGAATAAAAAGACATTATTTTTAATTAAGGTTTGACTAAACCGTTTAAAATATTCAAGATTCATAATATTTAAATAAGCTAGTTTGTTTATATGCCTCAAACTATTTAATGGTTTCATTAATATTCGTTAATATTTTTTTTCTTTAACCAATGCCTCAAATATTTGGTTATAATTTATTAAAATACATCTGAAAATTATTATCAAAACTAATGAATAGCACTCACAAGACAAGAGTTATATAACATCTAAACCATTAATGAAATTTGAAGACCTTTAAGCCATAAGTGGTATAAATATTATAATATTATTATTAATATTATGCTAACTGTGTTAATATGCTCTTAACATAGAGTCAAGACATTGAAGACATTCTTTAGTTTCAGTCAAATTATAGTTCGGTTTCTTTTATAAATAGTTAAAATACACCGTTAATTGTCAGCTAAATATTCTCTGTTATTATTTTTAATACTTATTACGCAATTATGTATTATATAACAAAAATCTCGATTTATTTCAAAGTCCTTTTGCAACAAATTTTATGTTTTCGTATTCGTATATTATTTTTATTTTAAAATTATTTCTAATCAAAATTGATTAATACATTAGGTCTGAGGACTAGCTATTGAAGTGTTTAATTAGTGAATGACTTTATAGAGTGTTGTTTAGTCTTTGAAAGCATTAACGCATCGTTTGATGTCTTATGCAATCCAATGGCTTTCAGTCTTCAATCTTAAGACTCAACCAAATAATCGCTCAAACGATAAGAGATTTTCAAGTTATTTGACTCAAATCAAGTGAAATCTAAGCCTATTTTTCAATCTAAGCTCAATGTTGTCAGCAATGGATACAGTTTTTACACTATTAATAGTTGCCTTAATTTTGTCCAAAAAATGATCCAAAGATGAGATTAAATCAGTTGAAAAATGAATATAGACTTAAATTCGGCTTAAAATGATTTCTCAGGACAGTATAGTTTGTGCCGGCTTTAGGGGCGTTTTTCTGATTCACTTTCAAAAAATTGCATGTATATTTACAAGATGAAAAAGTCCACCTCAGTAATGCCACCTTGCTAGAACACTCAATCTTCCGGATATAATAATTAACGTGTATTCAAAAGCAACAAAATATTGGTTAATGTTTTTCGATTAAGACAAGCGATAAAACTATTAACTTAATTGTCAATAAAAGAGCATTTATTTTAATGAAATTCGTATTGAAATAAAATAAAAATAAGATATAAAACCTCAAGAAATATAATAAAAGCAAGAAATATAAGCAGAACCGATTTCCTAAAAGAATTAAAACGCGGCTAAACCTGATTAACACAAGTTTTTTGTTTTATATATTTAATTATATTTCATTTTTTAAATATAAATACTTACCATCCGATCAAATGATTCGGTTAAGTGAATATTTAAAATCCTGATTAGTGCTCAGATGAATCAATTTCATGATTTTTTTTCTTTAAATATTTAAACATTTTTTAAGCAAAAAGTCTTAAGAATTCAATTTTGAATTCCAAACGAGAAGTCGAGACAATCATTGATTTATTTTTAAATAACTGTCAGTTTGTTATCGATTAGAAAAATAAGTTAATAAAAGATTAGGAATAAAGTTAACCGAATCCTTCTTTACGGCTCTTATTCACTAATTTCTGGGATAATTCTCTATTTGTGTGAACTTTAAGCCCAAAAATATTTTTTTCTTTCGCATAGAGTTTATGCGACAAAACTAAATCCGTTTATCTTTTCCGCATTGGTATCAATAAAACTAAATGATTGCTAATTTTTATAATTAAATTTGAATTTTATTTTGCTTATAAAAATATTTTATCCTGAATAATATCGTATAGTGTTCGCCACTGAAATGATTTTCCACATATCAGGCCTTATTTTACAGGACTTTTAGCATATTTTTTGATTAATTTGAATTTCAAACATGTCTTCAATTTTTTGGGACAAATATAAGAATTGATTTTAAATTAAAAACGATTTAGAAATAAATCAAAAAATATTTAATAACTAAGCAATGCATTTAAGATTTAAGCAAGATTATAAATAATTAGACCCAAATAAGTACTTTTTAATAAAATTGAATTTAAATTATTATCAATACTATTAATCAATACTTGACTTAAAGAACATTTAATATCAAATGTATTCTTAGTTTTTAGTAGAAATTCAAAAAAAAAATAATTGCAATTAATTCCAGCCTTTTATGGCATTTAAAACATATTATCAAAAAAAATAGATTTCCAAACATTTTTGTTTTGTTCTATTAATATAAATTATAGTAATATATCTCAATTTTTTCATCTTGCTTGAATAGAGCTGGATATGCACTACGTCGTGCACTACATTTTGCAGACATTAATTATTATTTTGTTTGAATTGAATTTTAATTAAATCTATAAAATCTTTCAATTTATATGTTTTAATAGAAACAAAATTAGCGAAACATAAATATATTTAAATTAATTGATTAGTTATTTGTAAAGAAGAATAAGAGCAGAAATATTTCGTGACTAGATTTATCATGATGTCCAGGCAGTCTGAAAACATTACTTAATTACTTAAAATTGTCTTAAGTAAGAAAAATTCCGAATATTTTAACTGAAGTTTTCTGAATAAATTTTTTTTTATTCAAAATCAGTTCACGTTTTTTAAAATACATATTACATGTCATGTCATGTCGTTTTCAAAAATTCTTATACTTTTTTAATGTATTCGCTGTATCTGTTTAATGCATGACTACCTGAATATTGCATTTCTGTGATATGAGATCACCAGTCTCACTTTCTGCCAAACAATAGGAGACAGTTTATCACTCGAATAGACGTGATTTCAATAAATTTGTATAAATTCAGTTAAATTGTCATTTCTGTACGAATGAACAATTGACAGAATATGGCCAATACTGGACACAACCCTGGATTGCAATCTTATGTTTCATACATTTATTGCTAAATTGTATGAAAAATAAATTAGAAATAAATATTTGAAAATTAGTTCAAAGTTAAGGATAAAAATTGTTTATCTTTTATCGTAGAGCAGAGTCGAGCCTATGATATGTTACACACTTTGATCTAATCTTAAATAAATTGTGCACTAAATCAATGAATTTTCTCTGTCAGTGCTATTCATAGCGATAAGAATAGCACAAGTGATGTGATACTGGTGTTCAATAAATTTCCTCCTTTTCCTTCTACTTATAGCATATCTGCTAATCTCTGTCAGACATATGCTGTTCCTATACTTTATGTCATTTATTGATTTGTTTTTATTTCAGTTTAAAATATTTCTGTTGACCACACACTTCGGTTATTGCCATTAAAAATATTTATTACAAAATTGAATATATTTTGGAATTTTATTCTTATTTTTTTGTTTCATTTTATTCGTTATTTGAAAAGTTTTGAATATTTTGTGAGAGAGTATTGAACTAAAGCAGACATTAGATTCAGTTCAATATAAAAGTATTTGTTTTAGTCGTTAATTAAAAATGGTTCGGATGAGAGAGAAAGAAATAGAACCTATCAATCAATGTGTATAATAGAGTGAAAATAATTTAAAGCAATTCTTGTCTGACTTTTTTCTGGCTTCAAGTCATTCATCAGTTTTATTCTTCGTTTTAAATCGAATGTCAGTATAGGTTGTGATAACAGCTATTAAAGGCCTAATTGAAAGTCGATTTCGGATAACAATATCAAAATATATACTCTATTTCACAGCACTCGTAGACATTAATTTATACAGACTGTTGGCATTCAAGTTTCATACAATATATTCCATACAATATATTTCATACAGTATATGCAAGCTAGAAATAAGCTATAAATAAGTCCAAATAAGGGCTATTTTTAAAAAATTCCTTAACTTGTAATTGTACTCAAACCTGATTTCAACAACAATTTTAACTAATATTTCATAAGTGGCTGAAAACTCTTCAGACTTATACCATTTGATAAATTCATTTCAACTATACCACCTTGAGCATCTCTATTTTTATGGCAAAGCAACATAGTAGATTTTTTTGAATGAGCATTTGGATTAAAGACCTATTTTTGAAATAATTGGTTCAATCAATGAAATCAATGTTAAATTCTCTGTTTTGTAATGATTTCGTTTCATTAAAGACTGTCTGCTATTCATTGTTTGTCTACAAATGTATAGATTTATTGCCAATGATTTCATAGAAAAGATATTTTTAGTTAAAAAATTAGTTTCTTATGGAATGCAATAATAATTCTTTTGTTACTTAATATCTGTTTTATCCTTCAATTGAATGAAGTCTAAGTCTGAATGCGATTTCCAATGTCTTAAGTTATGACTACAAAGAGTAATATTATTTAAATTTCTGTTTTTTTCGATTAAGCTATGCTGAAAATGAATATATTTCTGAATATAAATTGTATATAATTTTGTTTAATTATGCTCTGATCCATTTTTATTAATTTATGTAAACTATTTAATTAAATATATGAACATTCGCTTCATTTTAATAACAATTAATAATAATTTTATTGTTGTTCCAGTTTATGATAATAAAAATAAGTTGTCAGGTCAAAATATTCATAAACAATGATTGATGGCACAATAAGCTTATTTTTATCTGATTCTGAATTATTGTCGACAATTTCACCATGTGACAATCATATAATCTTGACAATCTTAAACAATCTCACTCTCTGTAGCCATAAATCGCAATTCATTTCTGATTTGATATCAAATATCAGACAACGATTGAGATATAAATGTAATGAACGCTTCACTGAATAATTTGCCAATACTTACAGATATTTAGGAACACTATTCTGTACTCTATTCTACTGTAGTATATGTGCAAAGGCTTTGCTTATTCTGCAATATGTTATATAACATTTGATCCAATTATTGTATTTATAAAAGTATTGCTGAAATACTTTATGACAAATAGTATTCGGCTTTATATACAGTATATGAGAGGAAACAAAACAGTGGCGAACATGAACTTCATTCACGCACTTCTCCTTATTATAACTACTCATCAGATAATAATAATTGTAATTATGTTCCTATCCTTGACATTGAATTTGTGTCTAATTCACAGAATTTCATCTTTGAGTTCATGAGAAGGAAACGAGGATTTCTCTCAATTAAAGCTATTGTTCACTAATTATTAGAGAGGAAACTTTGTCTCAATAAAAAAGCGCGCTCATGAGTCTGATTGTTGGCCGACTCAGACTAGAGTTGAATAATGGAATCAAACCGTATTTCGTATTCGACTTTTAGTTCAGAAATCACAGTTTATTCCCTGTTTGTCACTTCAGCCCATTCTTCTATCATTAAGAATAAGTTTATTTTTAGAGAAACTTCTTTCACATTAAGTGTTACAATCGATTAATTTTGAATTAAAACTCTAATCCGGAATACGTTTTGATTCCATTACTCAACTCTAGTCTGAATCGACCAACAATCAGACTCATGAGCGCGCTTTTTTATTGAGACCAAGTTTCCTCTCTAATAATAATACAAGTCTAGCCTATAATACAATGTATGAATGAATGAACGAATACTGTAGTCATTACTGTATTACTACTACTGTATAGAGAAATAGTTGACATCAAATCACATCCAATCTATGCATTGATTCAACAAATACTGTATTTCAATAATTCAGTTCTTATTTATGAAAAGCAAAAAGTTTTAACAATTGCTCACTCATTACGACATACAGACAGACAGACATACAATACTATACACTCATTTGTAATCATTTAATTCTAATAATAAATATTTAATTCATTTAATACTAATCCAAATTCATTTGCCCTGGATCAGGCTTTCCTAGACGGCAGCAGTAGGTTCTATGGCCCGCCCACTAGTGAGGTGCTGCCTCTATATTTTGGTAGCTCAGGGAGGGCTGAGTTCAAGCAATGTTCTAATATTGATAGCAAACAAAACGTTCAACTCATGCAAAAAGTTTGCTTCTATTGGCGCCAGACAGCTATTCACGTTCGGCTCGCCTTAAATGCTGTCCAACCATATACTACACCAGTGGTGTTCAGGGTCCAATTACGGGTCTGACAAAGTTGTCAATTTTGATTTCACTCTCACAAGTGAGCCAGCAAAACTTGTATAAAGCTATGCATAATCCCAAATAAAAGGCTATTATATCCCAAAACAAGCACGAACGTTATTACCAGCGAGTATACATTATTATAAACTATTATACAATATAAATTTTCTAGAGCAAAATTCAATACTAGAGCAGAATACCTGTGCCAGGTATCTTCTTCCGACTCTCTAGGGTAACTGTGCTAGAGCTATTTCAATATAGCTT
>JAQIWA010003190.1:0-11053 GCA_034693305.1 Eueremaeus valkanovi | reverse complement strand
CGAATTCATATGGAAAGTTCCAAGTTCAAAAGTGTTGAACTGCGTTTGAAAGTTCACCTGCTAACTATTGAGTTGTTAACTTTCCTTTTATTTGCAGTGACGGCACCAGACTCATCCTTGCCGCTTTGCCGTCGTGTTTTTTCCACTGGTAATCATACAAATATTAATACTCTTTAAGTTTAAAATTCAAAGAATGGCTAAAATTCTATAAGAATTAAACGAAATTCATATATAATATTACCGGAGGTTTACTTTCTCTGTAACTGACTTTTTTTTAAAAACTTAAGCTATTTTGAATATTTCTTCTTGTTCAACCTATCAAGTACATTTGATAACTGAGATAAACTTAACTTATATGGCTTATTATTATATGAGTTGGTTTTAGACTAAACTTAACAAATGATGATTTGACCCAATTTTGCCGAAGTTTATAGAATTGAATAGTATTTAGGACTAAATTATGTCTATCTTCGGTCTAATTTGGAAGGAAAGGCAGCATTTATTCATGAATTTTGAACATAACCTCGGGGAGTGTCGACGGCCTGAAATATCAAAGGGTTATTTTGTGTATACCCAGATGAAATTTCCTACAATTGGCTGAACATTCTATAATAAACCTCTCATTTAGTTAATTCACGTTTAAAATCATAAATAAAGAAAATAAAAGTCAAATAAATGTTTGTTTAAACTATAAATAATGAGCTATACTTGTAATAGTGCTTCCGTAAAGTTATTTTTGAAACCAAAAAATTATTTTCAGTGTTTCTCAAATCATTTTTGTCATCTGATTAGTCGGCACTTTAAGTGTCAAGAATTTCAATAACTTTTGAAACAGATTTAAGAGAAAAAACTTTCTAAAACCGAATTATTAAACAATTATTACACTATTTATTGATTTAGAGATTTTGAATCAGAAATTCTGATACTTCTGTCAAATGTGTTGTTATGATTCAGATGACACAGATTATAAAGAATACCCAGGTCTCCAATGAGATGCAATTATTTAGTTCAATTCAAGTCAAAATTATTGTTGCCTTAAATTAAAGATGAAAATAGTGATACCTGTGCTGATTAGTGACCCAAATCTAAAACATAAATTATAAATATAATGAATAAACTGTTGAATGAATTGGATATTAATATAAATAATAAAATCATTAATAAAGAAAAGTTTGCTTTTTTCTTGATTTTCTGTTTGTTTTTAATTGGAAAAAATCATAAAATAGGGCAAATTTTGTTTGAAATCTAATCAATGTATTCAATGACCAATTAGTTCAAGTTCTAGTAAATCATCCGCTTATTCAGCAATTATTATGATTTAGTTATTCAGTCCTATTGTTAATCGAAGTGCACTCAGAAAGGGATTGATTTGAAGCCTAATTCGACAAAAATTTCAAACAATAAGTCTTTTCCCATATTTTCTCCACCATATGGTTCAACTGCTTATTCTGCACTACTATTATTACTACTACTACAGTAGTAACTGCAATGCTTCTTACCCTGCCCACCCTGCTATGCCTGACCACCCTTGATCAGAGCAAACATGAAGTTATCAATATTTTTGATTACATAATAAATTTATGTCTAAACAGAAAACTTTCTGTGAAATGACAGCGAATATAAATTTAAATGTAAGGCTATTAACCTCACAGTAGTTGGAAAGGAGAGGTAAGAACTGTAAGAACTTTTACTTTATATACATATATTTTAGCTGAGATGCCGGTGCTCTTCGTCATCAATCCCAAACCTGTGTAGGCGGAAGTTGAAGAGAGCACTAGCCCTACAGTCAAAGAGCAAACCAGTAATGAGAATCGTTTTGGTGATCACTGACACAATAATGGCTTACCTATCGGGTCAGGTAACCCAATGAGAGGTTTGCGCCACTAGTTTAATGAGCATAAAGTCGTTTATTCTTTTTTAAAGCATAAAAATTCAAATCATTCATATCGAGTGAAAATTCTTAGAATTTCTCACAACTTTTACCGATTTTTCTGAACTCTTTCGAACTAAAGACAAGTTTTTCATATTATTCTTGTTTTTATATTTAAATTCTTAAATATAATCTTAAAATTTGTTTTGTTCTTTTGAGAATTCATGTAAATATCAGAGATGACCAATCGGTAACACTTTGTTTGTGCACTTTTATCAATAGTGTACTGTACTCGGTCATATTTCAGAGTGTGTACAATATTCCAATAATATTGTCTCATTTCTATTGATTTAAACTCTTTAAATTATTTTCAATGCTTCTTGGTCTTGAATTATTCTTGACAAAAAGGCACCAGGATTGTTGTTCCTAAAAGTGTAGGTCTTTTGTATGCGACAAACGATGAAATGAAATATAATTTGTTTGTGTCTGTCTAATGGTTTTCCTACAAAAAACAATTTAATTTTCCAAAAAAAATAGGGTAAACCGCCCTGATCACCCCTTGTTATAGCCATTAGAAGCTAGGAATTTGCATACAAACACACAAACTCTGTTAAATTGGCACCGAGAAAACCAGCAAACTCGAGGACACACATAATAGCCCCTCACCTGTAATCTTTTAAATTGTAAGCGAGGTTGAGATCCATGAGCGCCTGTATGGAAATGTTTTAATTGTTCTTGCACACTTTAATTTGAAATCTGTGTTTCTGTGGATCAATGTATCGGTAAGAGTGAACACACATATAAAGCACACGTAAATCAAAGACCAATAATCCCATTGCACTCGAGTTCATCTCATCTTTCTATAGAAAAGGAGAATATTTATCAAAAACTGGTTTTTCATATATTTTTCTATAAATATTTTAATTATTAAAAGTTTGGTTATATTGTGTTCGACGAACCCATTGGGCCATTGCATACACCTTTCATTCGGTGTCAATATATTCTTTCGAGAGTTGAATCATATTTTCTGATTCTTATTCTTCTCAAAACACTTTCAGGTTTTTACTCTCAAAATAAAAAAATACTTTTGTTTAAAGATTTTATAATAAATAAACTATTTTTAAACATATCGACAACTACTCTAAAAGTTGGGTAAAAATAAACTCACAAACAATATAAGAGAAAATTATTTATAGCTATAATAAAATAATGTTTCAAATGTCACAAAAGAATCAATTTTTACGATAATTAATAAATCATTCATTCGTTAAATGCTTTTTGAAATACAATTAATTTATTGAAAGTATAATTTGTGGTCATTTTATTGAATTATTTTGACTTAATTTGATTGATATTTAAATTAATGTTAAGCTTAAGACTTGAGAAATGCTTATCACTTAAGAAATTATTCGCATTAAACCCAATGATGACATTGACTTAACATTGAATACGACATCAAAAACAATCGAAAACTTTTTCTTTTCAAAGCTTAATATGAAGTGAAAAGCGAAAATTTGTTACGCCTTTGTATTATTCACTCGAATAGCACTCTTTCTGAGCAATTCATTCAAAAATGTGCCAGGGTGGCTCACTCCAAACCAATTGGTTCCAAAATTGACAGAGGTGGGCAGACTTATGCCGTAGAAGCCGTTGAATAAATGCAACCTTGTCAAAAATTGATAGATATTTTAGGAAAACAACTTTCTTATTAATTTATACCTTAGATGAATCGGGTGATTTAAATCATTTAAGCTAGGCGCAAAACTTATAGCTTTACTTTTTCATTCTAACTAGAAACTAGCCATTCAACTGAAAATAAAAAAGAAATCTTAAGTTATTATTGATGCCTATCCAACAGAATGACCCAGTACTGTAATATTCTAATAATTCTGATAACAATTTTGTTTCCATAAATTTGATAATGAAGAATTGATCCTTCTCCGTTTTTAACTAGTGTATTAACGAGTGTATTTTGTCGAAGTGTAAATACGCTTAGCCGGCTAACTTTATATTGGGAGCCATTGATTCTATTAATTTTTTGCGAATATTTATAAATGTTATAAATTGTTCCGAATATTCAGTTCAATGAACTGAAGAGCGGTTTAGAAATCAAAAGTCAATTAGATTTCACAGTTTGGCCGAACGTGTAATCGAATCAATTGATTGATAGGTGTGGCCCAGAATAAATTAATTGTCTATATGTCAGAGATAAACAATGGATCTGACGACGGGGGGGGGGGGGAAGTAAGCCAAAAAAAATTTCCAAAGGGGTGCAATGAATCACTTTTTCGCCCAAAAGGGCCCCCATTTTCCAGTTTTCCCTCCAAATCATCGGAAAACAGAGGGAGGGGTAGAGTATGCCTCAGCCAAAATCACAGGGGGTATACCCCTATACCACCCCTATACTCCCCATTGCCTATCTCTGCTATATGTTATTCAAGCGCTACAATTATATGGAAAGATCAGAGATGACCAGGGGGATATGGCCATTGAGGGTATGGCCAGCACACTCTTTTCTAAGTTCAAAATATTTTGTTTGACAACATTCTTAAGAAATATTAAAGTAATTTGTAACATCCAGCGACCCGGCGGGTGTAGCAGGGGGTCGGTGGTGTTGAGCGTCGCGGCCTCTGGGGATTGCGTTCCCGGGGGCCGGAATAAACACACAGAAAATAGATGTAAAACTGATGTTTATTCAACAAGAGCTAAGGCATAACTAACTGTTCAATACAAAATACCTGGCCTTATATAAAGAATAAGTAAGCTCGATAGGCTCAGGTTCAAATGGATAAGTACATAGTGTTTGACTGAATAGATAATACATATAGAGGTTAAGTAGAAAATTCCAATAATAGTAATAATGATGACAGGTGCCGGGAGCAAATGCTCGACCTTTACAATTTTATGCTTGAAATTATTCAAATTTTCTGGGAATGTTGGCAAGCTCACTTATGTGTAACCCCGTCGGTCTGTGTTCTTCGATTCTGGACAACTCTATTCACTTTCTAAATGAGAATATTATTCTTTGAATTCTTTAGATTATTATTTCAAATATATTGTCTCAGAAACTGATCAAAGCATAAGAAATGACATAAAATAGTCAATAAATCTTAAAGAGAGTCAAATAAAATTCTTGTTTCTCATAGGTATTCAGTACAGGCAAGGAATCTAATGTGTGTTCAACTCTGAGTAATACCTGTTACTTATTTTTGATAATTTCTTATCTCTTTCGATGATTTTATATCAGTTTTGACTAAAAGTTTATTTATTCACAAATTATTTTAATCTCAACTCTTGTGTCAAAAGTTTATTTGATTTCAAACTGATATGAAATCATCGAAAGAGATAAGAATTAATCAAAAATAAAGATAACAGTTATTACTCAAGAGTTGAACACACATTAGTTTTCTTGTCTGTACCATGTGAATTACCACGATCTAGTACAAAAATGATCCATAAAATAACAAGCAAGAACGCTATTACCGGCGGGTAGTTTATATCAATAACACTGATAATTGTATCTTGGATATTTGGCCAATCATCAAGAACATTATCAAGAACAAAAAGAACTACAGTTCTATTAATTTATTTTTTGATTCAAATTAATAAAAATTTTATTTAATTTTCAAACTCAACAAAAATTATTAATTAATTCAAAAGTTTTAAAAATATTAAACAATTGATTGCATATTAAATATAATAATGAAAACACAATTCAAATGTTTGAAAACGCTATTAAATGCATGCAAGTAGAATATGAAAGGGGCATGGTCATTATGACAAATGTTTGTTTGGCTATTGTTCTCATGATTTTCAATGAAAAATTAAATTTTTTATAACAATATTATTAATTAATTATATAAAACAATAAGTTTATTGAAGAGAATAATATAGTTTCGAAAAAGAGTTTAAATATATTTAACAAATCATAGGAAAAAAGGATGAAATTGATGAATGAATAAACTGACATTGGTCATTGATTTATTATAGATATAATTATTTATTTTGATATTTATAAACTGACTGATGAGAACTATGTGGGTGAAAATTGTTAATAATAGACATCCAAATCTACTTTTCGTTGATCGATGTGAACGTCTGTATACTTCTTGTAATCCATTGATAGTATTCATCCGATAATTATCTTTAATATCAATGATAGGCAATGGGGTGTAGAGGGAGTTAACCCGCCCTAGGATTTTGGCTGAGGCAGACCCTTCTCTATTTTTTGATTATTTGGCGGAAAACTCGAAAATGGGGGCACTTTTCGGTGGAAAAAATTTATTCATTGCACCCGTTTTGGCCAAAATATTGGCTGGACACCCCCCCTGTCGTCGGACCTATTGCCTATCTCTGCTTCAATATTCATTATCTGTATTTAAGAACTTTCTTTTGCATAAATGTCTGCTATTTATTGAGTTCAAGAATCGTTTATAATTGAATTCATATAAAACTTATGATAAGTATTATTTTAATTAAAGACCCAGATGCTTTCATAGCAAAGTGACACTAATATCAAAGCGAATAAAAATAATATAACAGTTAATAGTTTCTCAATAATTTATTTTTAATGCAATCAATCAATTCATTGCGTTTTTAACTGTAATTTAATAGAAAAATATTTCAATCCTTTCTATACTTGATTAGGGGTTAAAAGCGCGCACTTGACTATCAATTACTATTCAATATAAAAACAATTGTTTGGTAATCCGATTCGATATAGATATTTTATTATGGTTTCAATTGTATCAAGGTGATTGATCAAAATTATTTTACTACAATAGGATTTATATGCGATGAATACGGTATCAAATTGCTAACTGATAATTCAATATCATTGATAAGAGCTAGATGCTTCTCTACAAGGAAAAAATTGGCAGACATTTCTAGAGCTGAATAATAATCTAGCATATTTATTTTAAATAAAGTAGAGAACAATTGATATAAGGTGTGTCTATTATTGTCCAATTAATCTATTATACGTTAAGTACTTTTAATCCTTTTAAAAATACAAAAATTTTATTACAGTTCAGACAAATAATTGAATAGTCTTTTCAATCGAGTCCTTCACTGCAACAACATTTGAGAAAACCTTAGGAATATTTTTTTGGTATATATTAGGTCTTGATCTTGGCAATGTATATTAGCTATCAAAAGATGATTAGGTCAATTTGAATTCATATCTATATAATTTTCAATGCGTTAGCTGTATTAAAATTTTCAAAAATAAGTAATGTTCAAGGCAATCCAAGTCATTTATTATACTTTAAGAATAATATTCTTCAATTAAATCTTAATTTTATTGCAATTCTGATAAAAAATAATTCTATTGAATAGTCTTTTCAATCCATTACCAAAGCACTTAAAAAATTCAATAACTAGGTTATTTATTTAATATGTATTGACTTTCAGTGATGAGGAGACTGAGTCTATGAAAACTCTGGTTAAGAAAGAACTGTCTGAATGCTAATGAAGTGAAAACATTCTAAACAAACAATAATTATAACATATTTTGTTTTATTAATCAATAAATACAATAAAGATATGAAATATGAATACGAATTAAAGTCATAATTATTTTGGATATAAATGAATATACAATAGAATATCATTAAGTGTTTCATCACTTCTAATGAAATAAAAATCAAAATACGAGTTATGACCCGAAGAGAAGTTTATTGACATTCAAATGTAATTTTGTGTAATTTTGATAGAGTTTTGAAAAATGAATAAAATTAAATGAATTATATTTATAAAGAAATATTGAGTGAAAATACTGAGTGAGAATTTAAGTATGCAAACTTTTAACTAGTAACTACGGTAAAACTACAGGGGGCACAAAATTGAATCTAAACTTATTTGAAAGAGGGTAAAGAGGGTTCGATAAAAATTCTATATGAAAAATATCCTTGCACAATTCAATGCGCTATATCCGAAAAGATGAAATATTGACCTTTCCATTTAAGAATATTGTAAATATTTGATTGAACGCCATTCCTAGATCTTCATGGATTATCCAAAATTATCTACTTCGAATTGAGTAAGGACAAATCTGGTATCGCTAAGAAATAAAAAATTTGCATACAATTCGAATAAAATGAGTTCATTACGAATTGGATAATTGATGAACAAATATTTAAACATTTTTCGAGTCTAGCGCCTTGAAATGTGCAAGGATATTTCTCAAATAAAATTTTAATTAAACCTATATAACAATCAAATCAATAAAAAACAAAGAAGATTAGTATCAATTTTGTGCCCCTCGTGGTTTTGCTTACAAAATTCATCAAATGTATAAAAATAATATTTCATCTTTCCGGGTATAGCGCATTGAATTGAGCAAGGATATTTTTCATATTTAAATTTTGTCAAACCCACACTAACCCTCTTTCAAATAAGACCAGTCTCAATATTGTACCCATAGTTTTTTTTTGTGACGCACGATTCAAAGTTTGCACTAATTTTTGAACCTTTATTAATAAAAAATATATTTTCGGACATTTTTCAATACTATTTATTTTTAATTTATTTGATAGCTATAAGAAATGGCTTCTTGGTCGAGAATAATTTATTGTTGTGAAAGTAATCCATCATATCAGCAAATATTAGATGTCCCAGCGAATTTCTTTTCAAATTTTTCAGTGAGAAATTATAAGATTTATTTCAAATATAAGGAAGAATGGATCGACGAAGAAGTGAAAATAATTACGCTTGAACTCGAGAAATATCACAGTATTGTATCGGTTGAAAAGAAAAATTTCAATGACTGGCTAAGAATATTTGAACAGTTTGAATATGATATTTGGGACCTTGAACATGAAAATATGTATAAAATTGCAAATCTTTTAGACAATTTGAGAAATAATGCGAAGAGAAAAGCAATCTATAAAATGAATTCATTTTTATTTGCAAACAAATTGAGTGATAGATATTCAATTCAATTTTCACCAGATAATTTGAATGCAATTCCATTCAATCATATTAAAAATGAATTGATTAAATGCTATGGAAAATAAAATTAAATAAATTTAATACAGAGAGAAAGTTCACGAAAAAATCATAAATTCTTATTAACATTATTTGACTTAATATCTCACATGGCTATTAGTCAAATAAAATAATTCATCAGAGATAGGCAATGGAGGGTTACCCCCCCCCTAGGATTTTGGCTGAGGCTGACCCCTCCTCTGATCTTGTAAGATTTTGCGAAAAAACACGAAAATGGGCCACTTTTGGGCGAAAAAAAATTTATTCATTGCACTCATTTTGGCCCAAATTTTGGCTGCCCCCCCCCCCTGTAGCCGGACCCATTGCCTATCTCTGGAATTCATTAATCAATTGTTTAAATAAAAATATATATTGTTTAGAAGCGGAAAAGAATTTTTATTATATTATATTAATATATTCTCAACAGATACCAGAGACAGGCAATGGGTTTGACGGCAGGGGGGGTTAGCCAAAATTTTGGCAAAAAAAAAGTACAATGAATCAATTTTTTCCTCTAAAAAGTGCCCGTTTTTCGAGTTTTCGCCACCAAAACATCGAAAAACAGATTGGCGGAGGGTGGGGTATGCCTAAACCAGAATACTATTGAGAGTCCACCCCCATTTCCATATCCATAAAAATTTGCTCTGAAGTTAAAAATTGATGTGAATTTGTTGAATAGTTGAAAATTAATTGTATATTCTTGGGATAAAACAATAAATACTAACAAAACAAATTTAAATTCTTTGCTATAATATTCTGTAAATGAATGCGAATAACACTCATAAGTAGGGATGTGCAAGGAGGGGTATAGTCCCCTGTGTTTAAGATTTGGCAAATTAACCCCCCTCCTGTGTTTTGAAGCTCTGCTAGCCCCCCCTCGACTTTTTGCTCGCGACTTATACCGAAAATGGCGCGGGCGACATTTTTGTTAAAAATGGCCGATTTTAACCGAATTTCGGCTAAATTTAGCTTAAATTTACTTAATGCTAAATTGTGGTAATTTAGCTAAATTGAGCCAAAAATAGTCGAAATTCGGTCAAAATCGGCTATTTTCGACTTTAAACCCCTTTTTCGGCCATTGTGGCGGCCATCTTGTTTTTCAAAATATCCCCCCCCTAATACCCGCCCCTAGGTTTTGAGCCGAAAGTCTGCCATTTTACCCCTCCCTATATCCCCCTGACTCGGTCGACCTTGCACATCCCTACTCATAAGCCTCACTACAACAAGAAGAATATTCTATATATTCTGCCCAAAATTCTTATTTAAATTAAAAAATGTTATGAATTATATATAAAACACAATAATATTAATACGAAATTCGCATAAATATTGATAACTATTATATAAAATATAATTTTTTTATAATTGGTTTCAATTCTTTCTCTTAATTTATTACATTATTTCAGTTATTCATATAATTCTATAAAATATGAATATTTTAATTATTAATCATAACATTACATACTGTATAATAATAATTCAATTTTCGTTATATAAGGTATAATAGGAGCGAATATTTTATTTTATTACAATTTCATAATATTATACGCAATTAAACTGTTTATATCATTATTTTAATAATTGTACTCTAATTAACCAATTCATTAGACTATCAAAAGTGAATAACACTTCAAATTTATTTACTGTTTTACAAATTATTCCTTAAATCAATCCTGATATTTGAAATCTAATGAATAGCATAGAATAGAATTGATTTTTTACAGATCCTGTATGTTAATTATGCATCTGGGTGTGTTCTTTGTACATCAAAATTATTTCATCAGACATAAATTAATGTGTTTTTGTTAATCATTTTTTTAACCTTTCATATATACAGTACTTTGACTGAAGGCAATTGCCATAAGAGACACTGTGCTAACACTTTATGCATTTATTGTACTGTATTATTGCGGTCATTATTAACCAGATAATTTATGATTATTTTTGAATTTACTTAAAAAATCAATTGTTTTCACTGTTCTTAATGAATAAATTTGAAACTCACTGTCAATACTATCCATATAATCTATATTTTAATCGATTTTTCATATTGTTGTCATTAAAAGCTTACAGAATATCAATTGATCTGGAATGTAAACTTTTAAGAATTTTAATGTATCAGTCATTCATATTTGAAAAGTTGCAGCTTTGAATTGGGCGCTCAAACTAGTCATTCTAAGCAATGTATATTTTGAG
>JAQIWA010003189.1:0-11057 GCA_034693305.1 Eueremaeus valkanovi | reverse complement strand
TTAGACCTCTTGTGCCAAACATGTCTGTCAGAGCAGCTTCGGTGGCATTACGTCCGCCGACGAGTCGTGGATACAGATGAAGAAGAGATCCGTCGGTAATGTCGTAGACATTGAGTGCATTGGAATCGTATAATGGCTTTCCGTTGAGGAATAGGTTGAAATCCAAAGTAGGAATACCTTGCGATGAGTCGATCAATCGCTTCAGTTCGTGGACTGTATTGTCGGCTCCGACCCGAAGGTCGAACTTATCCTTTCTCTGCAGCTGGTCCTCCACCGAAAGGACCCGGTGGCACATGTTCTCGAAGTGGACTCTCATCTCTTCTCCTTTGCTTACAAACCCTTTGTCCACTTCGACAGTGAATCCAATCCTTGAGCACCGAATCCGATAGTTCTCTGAACTGATGCCCAAAGTCTTGGCTCTCATTTCAATCATCTGTTTCTCCTCTTCTGTGGACCGACTCTTGAAATGGAGTTGACGTCCACTACTGTCCAGAGATTTGTGTTCATTGAAGTGACCAGACCTGAGGTAATGCTTGCGATTGTGGGTCTGGCAGATCCGCACTGTATAGCAAATGCCTTTACAGCTGAAGATGTTGTCGACCACTATCTGGAAGTCGATGTCCTCGACGTCGAACAGAGCGTTGAAGGCATTGTCGTCAATGCTGTCCATTAGTTTGACGTCACGTTCGGTGCCATTAGTGGACACTCTCTTGATCTTGAATTTGGTGCCGAAGTCCAGATCCACTGAATTATTCAGTTGATTCAGATATGGCTTAATCTGAAGATTCATTCAATCGTTTGAACGATATTTATATTTATATAAAATTATAATTAAATTCAATAAAAGCTTACGATTTCTTTGTTTGAATCCATAACCAAATCAAACGATAGTTTTGTTAACAATAATTGAATGTATTATTCGTTGCAATGAATGGAAAACTTATTAAAAGTATTTTATAAACGATTAGAAAACCTTTAATTGACTTTTGCTTTCAACTCAACTCTTGTGTTACAAATGAAATGATTAGAAGACAAGAGCGAACACACATTCAGTCGACTCTACTCTTACTCTATAATAGTATTAGTCATTCCAAGCAGTGATTCATCGGTTAAAATGTTTGTACCAAAGGTTGGACTTATTGAAGAAAAACGTATTCAAAACTTTCAAAAACTGAATTATATACAGATTATATCCAGATTAGATACATAACGAGTAGACCGCGATTTAGTTCTGCAAAGAAACCCATTTATAACTTATTTGACAGCTCGCGCATTGACGCGATTTAGATCTGCAAAAAAGCGATAATCAAAAGAAAATACTGTAAATTCACAATTTTGTACTTTGAATTGTGAGGCAGCACAAGCACCTGAGCTTTCTATCTGGATTATAAATGTGAGAATAAACTGAACTATTTCTGATAAGTTTTCAACTAGGTGAAAAATTGTAAACCAAATCTATTTCTGTTGATACCCTCTCTAGATTTTGCAACAGAAATTCAAAATGCTGCTTTCTTTTGAAGCTTGCACATTCTTACTTTATTTGTTTAGCTTTCAATGAGAGCTATTAATATATTATTTCAATAGAATAAGTCATTCATTTCGATGTCTATTGTTTTGTGTAATACTTTGCGATCAATTGAAACAATAGGAGCCGAACGTAAAGTCCTATCTAAATGTGAATTTCGAGACAAATTGAGAAATGATTTTACAGTTTTGCAAATACTTTGACATTTCTTTACGAATTGATTGATAGCAGAGATTCTGATTCTTTCACTGTTTTTATAAGAAACTAAAAAATTGTTATTAATTTGTATTTTATGTGTTTTTTAATTTATTTGTTGTATTTTTTGAAACCCTCTAACGGCTAAACAGCTTATGTTGAGTGAACAAGGTCTTTCAATAAATAAATTCTAATTATAATTGTAACTTATTTATAGTAAAAGGATCCAAACCCTGGGCTGAGCTGAGCTTACAAGTTAGATGTCTAAAAGGCAGAGATAGGCAATGGGCAGAGGACGATTTTTTCCAGCAGTTTGCTGCCCCAGGTGAACATTATTCACATTTAGAACCATGAGCTGTGCATATGTAAAGTACACTCTACATTGTACTCAGTATAACACTGAGCCCAATATGACACCACCAATAATGTTGCTGTGAAAGAATCGCGATTCTTACGTCAAATTACACTGGCAATGGGTATGACGACAAGGGGGCTCAGCCAAATTTTTGGCCAAAAGGGATGTGCAATGAATCAACTTTTTCTCCGAAAAGTGCCCCCATTTTCGAGTTTTTCCGCCAAATCATCGAAAAACAGGGGGATCAGTCTCAGCCAAAATCCTAGGGGGGTCTACCCCCTCTACCCATTAATTGCCTATCTCTGCTAAAAGGCTAGTTTTATGAATGTAACTTATAATTTTTACCACCCGGATATTTCCATGAAAACCCCGTTGCGGATAAAACATTCTAGATGTCTTTTTAGTTTAAATGCTGCCTGATCAATATAAATTCATTGCTCAATTCCAATCCTAGAAGACCTGAACTCAATGTGAGTTCTGTTCTATTATTTTTAATTTATGTATAATTTTTGTATTTATTTATTACACTATTTATTGAGTATTTTATTGCAATTTAATTGATTCCGCATTTAATCAATTTCTACTCAATTCTTATTGAAATGTTCATGAAATCATACCGGGTCAGTGATTCCGATTGGATGTGATGTTGGTCTTGCTTGGGCAATTGTCCGGAATGGAGACAAATAGATTAAATGCTGTCATAAAAACCCGGAATCAAAGTTGGAATTAAATTAAATGCAATTTTCGACAGAATAAAAGTTCGAAAGTTTGTAATGTTGTATATGAATGACTCCATCATAGAAATACAGAGTTACCCATTATCTATACCTTGCTAATTATAAAAATAAAGCCGAACCATCTTGGTTATCTATGAAATTTCAAACACACAAGAATTTAGCAGTAAAATTAAAGCAACTTGATGAAAATGGATAACAAGATGAATACGAGAATATTCTGTTATCTACTTCTATATTCACAACCACTCCAACAGAATCTCTGTTCAAACAAATCAAAACAAAAAGTTTTAATTTTTATTCAAAATTTTACTTAATTTTAATTAATCTTTAGTTTAATTGTTAGGAAATTAGATTAAAGTGTGAAATGAGTTGCAATCAAAGCATCCATTCCTCACAAATCACTGATATATATGACATACCAATGGATGTGATTATTAGACCCATTCCTTCAGAACTGGACGACAATAAAGTCAAAAGTCTTATGAATACAATCCAAGTATTTATTTATAATTTTAATTTAAATGCAATAAAAGTCTTATCAATAAAATTCTTGGTTTGACTCACGAGGACTGTTCCGAAGACGTGCCACCCATTGATGTCCTATGGCTTGTGGGCACAGAAGGGGGTAATTATTACTACTCTTTCGGTGGATGTCATCGATTCGAAGCACACAAACGTCTGAATCGGCCGACCATTCGGTGCAAACTTATTAAGTCGACAATCAATGACCTGAAGTGCTATTTGGGTGCTTCCACTCCAGCCCTCAAATGAATGACAACTTTTCGCTGACTTATCCACAAAAAAGTTTTGACAATAAGTTCACTCATTATTCAGTATTTTCTAAATTAATATTTTATTCATTTGTTATTAAATTATAAATTAATTTATTTATAATTATTATTAATTCAGATCTAATGTAAATAATTATTAAAAGAGACTTAAATTGATTAGAATTTTATAATAAATTAAAAACTTTTTTCGCAATAATTTAAAAAATAAAATCTCAAAAAATTAAACTCATTTTTAGATCACATTTGAAATTCATTCAGAAATTAATTATAGTTTTAAAACATAATTAAAAATTATTTCAAAATCTAGTCTTGAGATAATCGGCCAATGATTATAAGTTATAACGATTCAAACGGTTAGTGTTCTCTCTCTTTAGGTTTCCTTCAGTCGATTCTGTTCTTCAGTCGATTCACTCGATTCCTGAAAACAGAAATGAATTAAAAAAACAGAAAAGAAATAAAAATTAATCAAAAGTTTTGCAATACTTCCGAAACTTTAGAGTTTTCCGAATCAGAAGTATTTATATTTCTATTGCTTTGCTGTTGAGTTGTTTCGATGGACTTCCTCTGAGGAATGGGTGGTTTCACAGACTCTTTCCTATCACTTATGTCGACGACTTTTTTATTCAATTCATTCGAGTTTTGCTGCGATTTCTCACTTTTTATGTCGATTTCATCGAACGATTGTCGAAAAGGACTGTTAGTTCTGCTGTTGTTTTGGGACTCAATGACAGAAAGCGTTGCACTTCTTATCGAATTCGAGACGATTTCAAAGATTTCACTCGAAATATAGGATTTGTTTTCATCGATTTGAGCGTTGATTTTGCGAAAGACTTCATTCATTAGTCGTTTAATTCTTTGGGAAAACTCTTTTTCCGTCTGACTATTATTTGATTCGTTGCTAACTTTCGTCTGCTTTTCGGTCTCTGTTTGCAGTTCTTTAACCGTTTGTCTCAAACGGCTGTTCTCTTCATTCAAATCATTATTTTTAGTCCGAAATCGATCGCAATCTTCGTTCAAAACCAATAGCTCTCTCTTAAGTCGGCTTTCATTCATTAAAAGTCTGTCAATTTCTTGTGAATTCTGATGACTACCTGTGCTGTGAATGTTCTGTTGAGATAATAAGTCACATATTTTTTCGTTCAGTTTCTGTAGATTTGAGTTCTTTTCGTCCAATTCTTTCTTAAGGCTATTGTTTTCGTTTACAATCCTTTGAATAGAACTCAAAAGTATTGCCGAATCCATGAAACCGATGCTCGAAATCGACATCGAATTCATGTTAGGATTGGATGACATCTTAATGTCATTGACTTTTTCTGAAACCGAATCGATTTTATCTAAAATTTTGTTTAAATTCATTCGGATTTCAGTGTTATTCGAATGCGTTTCTGCGATCAGTACTGAAAGGTTTGAATCCATAGTCTGTGGCATAAAATAGGTTGGAATTGATGTCGAATAGGAAGTGCTGGCCATTGATGTGATCGGCATTTGTGCGCAATTCTGTGCTTTGGAAGTGTTTTCTGGAATTCTGTTATTATTGGAAGTACTGGTCGTCGGAATGGATGACTCATTAGATATACTGCTGTTTGAAGTAATAGAACTATTTCTGGGTTTAGGAAAGGGTTTCATTTGACTGCTGTTCTCCTCTTCGGTCGCATCTGTTGTGTCCTGCGTTGGATCGGAAGCGCTTTTGATGGGAAGGATAGGCATTCCTCCCATACGGGCGACGCGTGATATCATATCGCTCTTGGATTTGTTTGTCATCGTCTGACTTATCGGCTCTTCTTTGACGGAATCGCTTAATGAACTCGAATGCGATCTTTTGCCCGAATTCTTCTCCTTTTCCGAAGTATTGCCCGAAATATTGCGCTCTTTTTGTGTCTCTATTTTTGGTTTTGTTTCTGATTTCTGTTGTGTTTTGTTTTGCTGCTGAACTCGAGGTTGTATTCGAATGACTTCGAACTCAAATCCATATCTATTTGATTGACCTTTAGGTGCATTTTCCATAATATCCGGGAACTGATCCTTCATATTGGCAGCTATTATAGCGAAACGTTTGCCACCGATTCTCATGCCTTTGAGCACTTGAATCCATTTCCCAATTAATTTGATTCTAAACGGCTTTTTAGAAGTGTTGTCAATATTGATGAATAGCTTTCCGACACAGGAATACTTGTCCTCAAATACCCAACCCTTATATCTGACATCTATTATGTCATTGTCTTCTGTGACAATCGCACTGTCGTTATCGTTGGCGCTGAGTATCAAGTCTTGGGTCAGAATTAAGGACTGATTGTCTGATTTGGCAGTAATTGTATTGTATTTACAAACAGTCAACTGACGACTGAAATTGCATTTCTCTTCTTCCGAGTCAAACATAACCGACCAGTTCTGGCGGTTGTCGTCATAAAAGTTACTGTAATTGTTTGGTTGGCACTGAAGGGCACCCAAAGAAATAAATACTACAATAAAGACAATACTTTCGGCAAATTATAAGCAAAAAAACTTACAATTAATTTAAAATTCTCAGTAATCGAGGCATAGGTAATGTGCTGTTGTTTACCCGTATATAAAATCAATTTATAGCTACCGGTGTCATGATTGCCGAGCAGGGCTGCGCCCAACTTGCCCTGAGCTGAGTACTTGTCGTTCTCACTGATAGTATGCAAACATTTATTAGAAATAAGAGAGAAATCCATTGAAAAAAGTTATAATAAATTGCATACTATTTGAAGACATTGACCGCTAAGGCCTGGATTAGAGTCATAACCGCACTGGTAGTGGTCTGGTCAGCCCCTGTATTGCCTGCATTACTGGCTATTTCTGTCTCAAACCAAATGATTATGAAATCAAGTATTGAATGAATGAATAAAATCTATTAATTGTAAAGAAATACCGATTTTTTTGGGCTGTTTTGGCGGCGTATATATCAGTGACTTATTGGACGACTCTATGTCTAACTTGAGTTCATTCCTCTGGAATAGATTCGCCAGTTTTGTGCTTAACATATAAGACAAACATTGAGTTAATTGTAATTAAAATAATGACAAAAATATTCAGATTTTTAGTGAGAAAAGTCTGAAAATATTAAATATTTCTGAATAAATAGGTTCTGTGAGAAACCATTTGATCCAAACCTGGTCTCCGGCTTAATAGAGAACTCTTCGTCGTCTTCGTCGACCAAATTCAACATTTTTTAAACTGTTTTTAATTGAATTGTAGATCAAATCCAAAGTTAAGTTTCAATCAATTGAATGACTGAATGACTGAAATCGTGTAAACATTTAAAACACCCAAACAGTGACGTCATATCAGATCTGAAACTATTCAGAGATTACAAGAAAAGCATATTTCTGTCAGATTCTGATCATAAGTATCCACAATATACTCAATATATTCAATACAGATATTATTCCCTACCGTATAATCCGGAATCAATTCAAATATTAATCGTAATTATTAATGAACTGTTTAAAGACTTTATTTCATTCAAAACACAATTTGCAAAATAATTAAAGGTTTTTGAACTCATTTTATCGCAAAACTTACATTGGATTCTCTATTGGCTACAACAGAACTCGTAGTGTAGGAAATGCTGGCTCACTCCCGAAACTTGCATATTAGATTCCTAGGGCATAATATTGATGATAGGAATGTGCAAGGAGCATAATTAATTTTTCATTTGATTCAAGGCTATTAAGAATTTGTTGAAAAACCTGGAACTTCAAGAACGTGTCAATATTTTTACTATGTTTTGTAATTTTGAGCTCAATCAAGGGTATTTGAGCCAGGCTACTTTTGCTGGTGACTACTCTGAATATTTAAATGAAATAATAGACAGAAATTCAAAACAATTTATACTTTTATTCAATCAATGAGTCAATACTTGAAATAAAATATATCTTTTGCTTAAATAATGAAAAAAAACTCTTATTTTGTTCGAAAAGTGTTAGCAATAATAGAGAGAGAACTCAACCGAAGATTAATGTATTTGAATATAAAAAACAATTTAATTAATAATTAGTCTTCAAATAAAATTATGACTTAGTATTGATTTGTTATAAACTTATTATAAAAAGTATAACAAAAATATAAATTCCATTCAATTCAATGATTAAGAGGTTTGCGAACAGAAAAGCGTTTTCTAAGAAATTTTTGGAAAATTTATTTTAATTATCCGAAACTCATTGCAGTCAACGAAATGGATGCGAAGGCCTCTAATCCGGACTAAACTGATGGGTCGTCTCCCGAAAGTGATCACTTGCCAGGAACGGCACTTTTCCAACGACTTGTCCGCCAGTTTTATCCAATCGTTACCGTCTTTTGCCTCGACTACATAGCTGTAAGCCCTGTCATCCCTGTCCCACAATAAGAACTGGAAGGAGTCAATCATCACCGGCTGATCCAAAGCAACGATTATTGGCTTATTTGACGACAAAATACGTGAATAATATTTGTTGTTATTATGGTTGTCCGGATCGACGGGTGCGACGACGCTATTGTTTGTGTCGTGATATACGCGCTGTTGAACACAACGGATCCAATAGGGGTTCGACAGAAGGCCGTCAATGCGTTCGACTTTGATCTGTCTTTTGTTGTAAAAACAAGCGAACGATTCGATGGATTCAAAGCTGGTTTTGGTGTTGGCGTCCATTCGCTGCTGATGTGTACCACAGATACGGAACTGTTGGGCAACTATTGGCTCGAAGTATAGCTTCTGGTGATTGGCTGTCGTATAGCCGGTGTAGTCGTAAAGCGGTCTCCAATTGAAGTCATTGATTGAGTACTCGATTCTATAGGAGAAACGATCGCCTCTTTTGTCAGACAATTGTAATTCAATGTAATTTATATTCAAAGGAAATCCAAATTTGGCCACAATTTGCCACTCATTCCACGACTGACTCGATGTCTGCGACTCGTCTTCTGCTTGCAATTCACCGATTCGTCCCTTAAGTACTTCAAACTTGAATTTGTCTGAACAGAGATCAGTGTTGAGCACAAAGAAGGCCCGATTCCTGTCCGCCTCTATTGTCGACTTAACCCAGTTATCAATCATTGCTTTTGCTTTAAGACAAAGCCATAACTCCTGTTCGGAGACTAAACCACTGTTTGAGACAATGTTAATGAGATCTTCGTATTTGATTCGAGTCAAGCGAATGCATTCAATCAGTTCTTGTCTTTCAGTTTCCGTCACTTTATTATTGTTCAGCCATTTATGAGTCGCACAAAACAATTGGATTTCCTCTATGTCTTGCAGTGAATCCCGGATTAAGAATGTCTTCAATGAGTTCAATGATATCCGAAAGAAGTCTTGGCTTTCGAATAGAGAGACGTCTTTGCAATTGGTGTCCAAATAGTCGAAACATATATTAAGACAATCCGTTAAATGGATTTCATTGGAAGTGTTGAACATTTGCCAAATGTTAGTCCTATTCATAATTGTCTTAATCTTCGAGAGAAACGGCTCTTCGTATCGATTGAATTGATATCTTTGGACCAGACCTTTAGGTCAGTTCAGCGACAAAAAGAAGATAATTAGTGATCAATAATGAGAACAGAGATAACTGTAAAAGCATTTGTGGCTAAGAATTACCGAAGAGTTTGATGATTATCATTGGCTCCAAGTCCTGCAAATCGATTCTTCCGAAGTAAGTCAACTTCAGGAGCAGTCGAAACAAGTGCGGATCCGTTTCCTTGAGTTCGACCTCTGATTGGGTCGATTCCCTCATTTGGCTGTCGAAGAGTCGGTCGAAGAAATCCGATTGCGAGCCGAGGATCGACTTATGGCAGGCCATCGACTCGTTGTCCACTTTAATGGTAATATCGCTGAACTTCGCGGACAAATACAACTGAGAAAAGTTGCAAATAATCGACTCCTTTATGTCCATAATGTTTGGCGAATCGTCTTCGGCTCCGGTAGTGATCCGACGCTTCTTAGCGTTAATCAAATCATTTCTATCTTTAAATTGATTTGCATTTGAAATACCGTTTCGTTTGTTATCGTTTGCAAACATTGATTGCGATATCATTTGCTTTGCATTACATATGCGTTCAAAACAGCGATAATTTGTGTACACTTTTGGCTCCAATTGTCTGCTATTTTCTGTTATTTAATTACTAATTAATATTCAGTTATTTCTATATAATTATAATCCAATCTATTGTCTCATATACTCAACGATCAGATTATGTGTAAATAAATATGAATTTTGTCCACAAATGCGATCTAAACAATGATTTACTCAAATGTTTTGTTTAGTTTTGCCATACATTTAGTTAAAGAGCAAAACACTTATCATCTGTTTGTCTGTGAATTGTCAGCCAATCAGACAAAAGAACCTTTGGTTACAAAGGGGGGAACAGAAGGGAAATCCCTTCAGAGTTCAAACGTAGCACAAGTGCTCCACCTTATGATTGAACAGACTATACATTAGAAAATAAAATTCAATTTCATTGCAATTTAGAAATAAAATTGAAAATCAAATAAAAACTAAATTAAAGGCAAATATCAGACAATTTGTGAGAAATTCAATGAAAATGAATAATAAAAAACAAAAATCAGTCAAAAAATTCAAAACATTTTTATTTTATTTTATAATTCAATTATTTTTATATTCACTTAATTATTAAATAAAGAGAAGAGCGGAGGACAGGGTCTAACTCCTGGGCCTTTCCTTCTTCTCCTTATAGAGGGCCAGCAGTGAAACATTGGCCACTTTAACCACTTTGAAGCGAACTCCGGGAATATCTCCGACTGCGTGACCCTTACGGCCGAAACCGGCGACCAATACCTCGTCGTTCTCTTCGATGAAGTTCAGGCATCCGTCGCGCGGAACAAATGCAGTGATCTTTTTGCCATTCTTTATCAGTTGGACTCTAACGCACTTCCGGATCGCACTGTTAGGCTGTTTGGCCTCAACGCCGACTTTCTCCAGAACTATGCCCTTCGCGTGAGACGCGCCTCCAAATGGATTGGCTTTCCATCGGGTGCCTGACAGGGGTTGTGGAGGAATAGGAGATAATTAGGTTTATAGCAATTCAATGATATTTGAAGTGAAACTAAACAACAAACTAATGAACGGATTGTATGAGTGTATGGATAGGACTCATACCTAAGTGTGCTTTCTTAAAGTCCTTGTCGTGCCAGCGCTGTTCGCGCCTGTGGTTCCTGTGCTTGCGTGCGGTTCGCAGTCCTTTAGGTTTACCTAAAAAGCACAACAATTTGGTTGAAATCAATTGAATTAAACAATAAATTGAATAAACAATTAGTTAAACACGTGTTTGAAGTCTTACCCATTTTGATGGCAGAGTCAAAGAGGAAAAGGAAATCAATGAATGTCTTCACTATTAAGCCTTTGAACGCATGCGCTGTTGTCATAGACACATGTAAAGTGGAAGATCCAAAATAGGGGGAAAGCACTAAACCAAAATGCACTGTCAAAGCTATAGCACTAAAT
>JAQIWA010003188.1:0-11059 GCA_034693305.1 Eueremaeus valkanovi | reverse complement strand
TACCATTTTCACAATAGAAAAGTAGCCAATTTATGGTTAAATATCCTGAGATTTCCATTGATTAACATTATATCGACTTAACATTTTGATTACTGTACAAAAAATTTGCTGGATGAGCTAAAAATATGAAATTCGGTACAGAAGCCTAAAAGGCTAAATTTTAATTTTACATTGATGAAATAATTTTAAAAATTGTAGAAGTACCCCAGGCCTTCTTATTAGCAAACAACCCTATAGCATAAGATTAGTTCAATCCTTGAATCGGATCCAAATATATCCGAATTTTTAGTTAAAATATGTGAAAATCTGGAAAATATTGGCAATGAATAAGTTTAACCAAATTGTAGTGAATTTTCATACTTTTGGTAATGTGTCGAATGAAGACTTTCTACTGATGTATGTTCTTGCTTATAAGCAGAGCCTTTGTGTTGAAAAACACTTTTTGAACTTGGAACTTTCTATTTGAAACCGGTTACTTGAAAGTTTGAAACCTGTGTTTGAAAGTTAACCGGCTAACCCTCCTCTATGATGACAATGATACCAGACTCATATGCACGGACTGACTGACTTGTTTTCTAGGCTCTGCTTCAAATTGTAAAGAAAATCTGTCGTTTGTATTGACACTCATATCTGCTCTTTTAGGAGATTTGTGCCTGTACAGTATGCTTTCTGAGCAACTTCGTGTCTAGATTATATATATATATACCTGCCATATATTTCAACTAAGCGCCTAGGCACTTTCCTGTAGTGTATCCAAATTATAAAATCCTTGTGGACGAGCATATGTGCTGATCCGTATGTTTTGCAAAGTACTGTACAATCACTAAAACATAACAAAATTACGATTAAATCAAATTAAAGGTTAATTAAAACTATAAAGTCGTGAAAAAATTTTGTTGAATACATATTATAAACAATTAGTAAACAATAATAATATCAATATTTAGGAATCGTTGCTATCTATAGGTTATATGGATTATAAGTACTGATAACTCAATTGATTCAATATATGCAGTGATTTAATGCACACCCAATTCAAACATAAATCTCTGATAACTTTCAAGTTCTGGTTAACCCAAAGTCATTTTCTTTATTTTTATAGACTAACCAAATGATAAAATATCTGCGAAATTAATGATTTTCTAATACTGTTATGATTTTTAATGTGAATAATAAATAAATAAATTAAAGAATTTTCAAATATATATATTTTTTTGAGGACTTATTTGAATGAAATCCTAAAGCAATAGATTATTCTGTTTGTGACCAATGGATGCATTGTTAGTGTTTGATCCGCAGAATAATCTCATATCAATCAAATGCAATAAACAATTTTCAGACTATTTGTTTGAATTTGCGAATGAAAATGGACTGAAAATTGAAAATAAAGATTTTAATAACAACGAAGTTTTGAGGAATTTGTTGTCAGTATTGATCACTCCATACGTGGTTTCGCACCGATATCTCAGCGATATCTCTGAAATCAAATTCGATTGCATTCGTCATATGAATGCCGTCTACTCTCAGGTCAACACAATTCAAATCTATTATAATTCAATACATTTAACAATCGATTGCTAACAAACTTAATATTAATGTCCATTAGAGTCAGGATTTCTTTCTCCTATATATTTATGGAAAGACAGAAAATGAAGTTTTAATGCAAAGGAAAGTCAATGTATTGACGCAAATCATAAAATTCATGTTCGGTCCAGTCATCCAATCGATGGCCAGTAATCATAATTTGGTTGGAATTGCTTTCGATATGATAGACAAATGGCAGACATTAAGCGAAAGCTTGACTTTTATGCTAGAAGTAAGTCATTGACGACAATAGGATTACCACTTAAGATAATGTTCCCCATTCTCACTCATGTCACTTGAGATCATGTGCACCTGGGTCATTCTCAATTATAATGATTATTTAGTTGTGATATTCTGATGAATGTAATATCAATTTGAAAGCCTGGGCCCAATACATACTTCCATTAAATTCCAATCAAATCCAATGCTTTAAAGTTTATGCGCCATTTTGACGGCCATATTGTTAGTGTCTCCTATTGTAGGAGCTTAACATCAGTACAATTAATTTATAGCAGATATAGCACACTTTTATAGCGGGGATGTAAGTAATGGCCAATAGGTTATAAATGAGAAGAAAGGCATCGGGTTTCTAGCTTCTAGTGTACCCTGTTACACAAAAGGTGCAATTTCATATTTGTTAGAGAAACACGGATCACCCCTAACATTTTTATAATGCTTTCATGTGCTGGCTTATTGTCATTCAAATATCTGACTTTGATCTGAAAAGCCAAGATACTTTCTAGTATTCTAAATTGAAGATAATTTTTATAATGCAATAACTTTACCTGCTGTTATTTTTTTTAATTGACTCAAAATAACCAAGCTAAAAATCTTTGATTATTAAAAACTAATCAGATTGGAAGTATGAAATGTCCTTGCTCTAAACTTGATTTTGCTCGGTTTGGACAAAATTATTTGAAAATTACTTATCATAATTTAATACCCGGTTAACTGAAATTTAAAAATTTCAGTCCATATGACACTGTTATTGATAAACAATTTATTGAATGTTTTGTCCGATCAGTCAATCGAACGGCTTTTGATTGGCTCTGATTTGACGACTCTATGCAATAATACTCTGCAAAACATTTTAAGAAAAATCCGTTTCGTTTCAAATTCATGCGATGAGAGTCCGAGTCATATATACTTATTCTATGGACTCAAATATATTACTTCATATTCCAGGTAAGTCTTCCGACGAAAATAATAATTTCTGTTTTAATTAATATTGATTTCAGTGGCAATACGGCTAAGATCTCGCGGGGAGACATGCTCTTGATGCTTTTGCTCTCCGCTACTCTGGAAGCGCAGGCAACGGCTCAGACAATGAATGGAAAAGAGGAACAGACGGAACAAATCTATTGCAAACAGAGAACAAGTTTTGAAATAAGTTTTTCGAAGAAAAGTCTGAGAGAAATGATAACGAATTCAAACAAAATCGAAACGAAATCCAATCAGTATTTAGTATTCCTTCAGTCAAACAGCGATCAAAAACTGTTGATTCCATACATTTATAGAAAGATATCAATTGAGGGAAACCTATTCGTCATTGCTTTAAGTGAGGTATGAAAACAGATTCTCTTCTATTCCGCACTCATTACTCCCGAAACCTAATCATAAATCATATTAAACACTGTATTTAGTGAATAGGGATGTGCAAGGGGGTATAGCTAAAAATACATCGGCTGAATTGGGTTTGGATTTTCTGCTTTAACACCATTTTGGCGGCCATTTATGTGCAATTTTACCCTTTGTCTACCCCCTGTCTCAGTTGAGCTTATATATCCCTAGTTAGGTATTTCCCATCTTGGTGACTTAAAGGGAGGTAAAATAGCCACTTTAGTGAGTAAAATGAAAATGGCACCCAAGGTAAACCAGGATTAACCGGAAATTGGGAAGTCTTTGACTTAATTTTGTTGTATATTTGATTCAATTTAATAAAATTTGGCCGAAATTCCAACAAAACTGAAGAAAAATGTTGGCTTTGAAGCCATTTATGTTCTACAGTATATTAAAGCAAACGTTTTTTTGTCTCCGAAGCAATAACTCAGCTAATATTTGAGCTCTACCCTCCTCTTTGGTCATCCCTAGTATAGGTTATATTAGGTTCCGGAATAATGTGTAAAATGATCGACCTAGTTTAATACTTGCTAATTGTCTCTGATGCATAGGTGCCGACACAAATATCATCGAATTTAATTATGTTAATCAATACAATCAATACATTAGTAAATGAACCGAAAAATAAGAAATGTTGTCATACAGTCATTCAATTACAGAATTGCATCAAAAGAATCAAAGAATATATACTTAAAAATAAGTTAACAAAAGACAAGACTTACGCCTCGACTCTCAACAATGTGTTGCGACTAAACAAATGCAAAATATTTGAATTCGTCACTGATTTGGATCAAAATCTACTTAACTTTCAAACCGAAGCTCAACTTTCACTAATCAATAACTGTTTGCGTGAAAGCTATAAGACTTTGATTTTTGACTTTTATAACAAACTGATCCCAAGAGTACAGACATTACACATGAATTTGTTCAGTGAAGTCGTTTTCTATTGTAAAAAAGTATTCGCAGATTATTTGGGATATTTCACAGTCAAGAGTCAGAGGAATATGACTTTGTTGGGCATCAATGCAGACATTGAGCACTTGATTGGATTCGTATACATCGATAGGACAGTCAATGAGATGATAATAGCGCCCATTGAGTGTATGGGCGTTGAAAATGAAATCAATGGCCGAATTGAACTGAGGGATAGGAATAGTCTGAAAGAACTGAACAATAATTTAGTGAATATGGTCTTCCATTCCTACCACTTACTGGCCAACGGAAATCTGAGCACTGTTTGGACGGATGGGGTCTTTCACTACTCGTATGTCATTTGGTTTGAAGATTCTTCAGTTGAGTCAACACTAGATTCGAGTCAATGCTTATTAATATTGAATTTAAGCCTCAATTCATTCGTTCATTCATTTACTGCTAGGGCTCAGAAATGGAACCCAGGGTCAAAGGATTCAAATTGGAATCGTATCCGAGTATTATTTCAGACAATTTCATTCAGGAGATCATAAACACCAGTTTCTCCAAAGAGCCCAAAAGTCAACGGCGCTGTCATATGTCGGAGAACCACAGGTCAAGCATATCGTGCTATCCGTACGAACTCTTCTGTATTTATAATTCGACAAAAACTTTGGACGAAATAAATGTCAGAAAAAACACGAAAAAACTGTCGACAAAGTTGTGGGAAATCGGCATTTCGTCAGAAGTTTAATAAATAAATAAATTTAATAATAAAAGTAAATACAAAAAAGTATTATTAAAGTAGAGCTACAGTACGTCATCGACTAGTTTACAAGCAATTCATGATTAGCTGCAGATTTAGATTAATTAAAAACAAAAATTATAAAAACTTTTTTAAAAATATTTTATAATTCAGAGCTGTTTATAGAAAAAGTAGGAAAAAACCAAAAATAAACTCAAAAAATAATTATTATTATTAAATAAAAGCAATTAATTGAACAAAAATAAGAAAATTAGCGCTTCTTTCAAATCAATTGACTTTTTTTAAAAGTCTTGTAAATAAATGTTAAAAAAATTATTTATAAAATGCTTTTTAGTAATTACTAATTATAATGGTTCGGGTGATCTCAGATGATCATTGACCGGCTCATCAATAGGGATCAGCAGAGGATTAGTTCGAAAGAACTTCTTATTAATAAATTGGTGTAAAAGAACACAATTTCTAAATAAACGCAAAAACATTTCAAAACTGATTAGTAATTCAATTGTAATTAGTTCTGAAATCTGATAATTAGAATAGAAATTAATTAAAACTATTAGTCATTAGTAATGAGTCATTAGTTTTGTTCTAACATTTTGGGCACAAATTATATATTCGTCTAATGTTTCGACGGATTGTTTGATTATATTATGTAAAAAAAAATTAAACACTATTTCAGTCAACTATAGCCTACTGTCTGTCCCTTCGACTGCCGGCCAATCAAAACATGGCTTCAGAACTAAGAACTTAGAAAAGTCTATAAACGAGTCAATGGAAGAAAAGCCAATCAATTAATCAATCAATCAATCAATTAGTTCGACGTAATTGGCCGGAAATAACCCATAAGTGCCGTCGGGGGCCAATCCCTGCCACCAGCCCGAGTCGATTTGTTCGATATGAGTGATGATGTCATCCGGGTCGAAACTGATCTCTGTTTCGTCAGCTGTTTATATATTTGGAAAATATAATACATAACTGTGCGGACAATTCAAGTTCTGATGCTTACCGGCCTGATAGTCGAATAGCGCGCGGGCTTTCTTCAGCCCGACATCAGTTCCATTAGCCACGCGGTCATCGGATAAGACATTATCTGTGCTGTCGTATTGCTCTTCCGTTGGATTCGAATCTATAAATCCGTAATATTTTTACTGAACTGACAATTAATGGCAATGAGTGACCAGTAATGCATACCTTCCCAGGTCTGTTCCTCTGCTATGTCTTCGAGCGGATGATTGTCCGGAAGGTATGTTTCCTGCAGTAGATTCCTAGTGTAGACAACATCTGAGCTCTCGTTCTCTGTTTGATCGCTGTTTCCGTTCGGCCTATCATTCGGTGTCTCATCAGTTGATTCATAACTGGGTTCGGGAGAGGACTCCAGTATGGGCTCAGGAGCTGCAGAAATGGTTGGTCTAATGTGTTGCTCGTCTTTAACATCATTTTGAATGATTGCAACTTTTGTGGTCTCAGTAACTGCCGGTGCGGTCCAACTCTGCTTAATAGAGTCCACTTTTTTGACGACATTCACAGAACTGTTGACAACATTTTGCGAACTCTTATTCGATTCGAATAACTCTTTTCGGTTGGAAATCAATGTATTCTTCGATTGAGAAGAACTTCGGTTTGCGTTCATTTGTCCGGCACTTGAGTTCTGTTCGAATACTGCCCGTGCGTTTCGGATTGAACTTTGATGGATCACTGACTTGACCTCCTCTGCCCTTTCGCGTCGCATGAGTTCACTTCTGTGACGCCTTTCGTTGTCATCGATGACTCCGTTGTCGACATTAGCCTTGAGTTTGGCCTCATTTTTGAGAGCATTGGTGGCATTCCGTTCCGATTCTCTCGTTTTCATAATCTGTTCGTCTCTTTCTTTGTTAGTGGAGTCCCTCTGTTTGGCTTCTCTCAACTCCCGTTCCTCCCTTTCCCGCTCCAGTTTGGCCTTATTCTCATTCAACTTCTTCTTCTCGTCAATCAATCGGATCCTCTCTTCCTCTTCGGTCTGAACCCAAAACTTTTCTCTATCGGTTCGACTGATCTCTCTCTGGGGTTGAACTCTCTTATAGTTGGTTCCGACAGGACTGACATTTTCATTCACTTCCGACCTGTCCTTTAGGTTCACTTTAGCCGAAACCCTTGCGATTCGACTCAAAATCACTTCCGGTTCCACGTCTTCTTCGGTTCTGGCGTTTAGAGTCAAATGCGCGCCTTTGAAGAAGTCGGCGATGTCTCGGAAGTGGTTTATGCAAATGCCTTTCCTCTGCAGTGGAGCGCCTTCTCCTTGCTTTGGGTCGAATAGAGATTGTCTTTATATTTATTATATAATAAAATCAATACTTATTTCATATTTAGAGGACATTTACCCAATTTATGAGAACGTATTTAATGAGTTCAGTGTTCGGGTCCTTTACTTTACAGAATGCGTACAATATTTTGCTTGCATTGAACTCATCCGACAACTGCTCTAAACCTCCCTCTCCTTTGTCTGCATTTCCGATCATATATTCAATTGTATTGAGAATTAAATGAAGAAAATAATTGAAAATCAAATCAATTTGAAGTCATATTCAAGACATACCGACGAGTGTTAAGTCGTTTGTTTGCTTTTCATAGCCATAGAGTGCCCTAAATAGAGATAACAGTCCTTAACAGTGCTTAACAACCGACTGATTTGAGGATCGGCTCTACAGTATTGTAGGTCTAATCGATTAATAATTAATTAATTCAAATACCAGTCAGTGTTTGACTTCTCGTTAATCACTTCTTTATATGCGGACACCATTTGGTCCCTATTCTTGTAGAAGTTGACGCTCATTGTGGTCACTGTGCGCTCCGGACGACAATCGGTTATAATCTTATGTAAGAATCAGTTAATAACTTATGACTAATAATGAGTAATGAGTTATAACTACAAGAGTTAAGCACTTATTAAACAACACTTTATTTGAGCGAAAGATAAGAATTTTTTTGTGCTTTCAATCGATTGTGAATAACATCTGAACAGAAATGCCATTCATTTGTCAATACATTTAATTATATAGAAATTGCTTTTCTCTGATATTCACAAAAATCTTATAAATATATAAATCAAATAAATGAATAATAATTATAAGAATTGATTACTCACTTAATTAGCGGTTAATTGTAAATAATTTTATAAAAACATTGACTCAAAAGTGTTTCACTCATTCAAAGCAAAGCATTTGTATTATTGAACTGAAGTGCAGACAACGCATACGCAATCCGTTTGCGTCGAAACAGGCTTTAGAGCTCTCAACCGATAGACCGGTAAACAGACAGAAAATACATATTGATATTCAATATTTGACATAGGATTCCGATTTGGAAACTTCAGCAATAATGAGTCAGCTTTGAATCTAGGTTGATTAGTCACTAACTGTTTTTTAAACTAGCAATTGGGCCAATTTATACGCATGAAAACCATAAAGATTACAGTTTATTGCCATTTAGCCTGATCATTGATCATTGATCATTCTTGCTGGATAACTTGACTATATTTGTTTCTATGGTACCCAGGAACTTAGAAAGTTGAGCATGCTAGTGCAGCTCAAATCACCAATGCTGCACAAAATTATATGCAAGGTTATAAAAAATGTGATCAATATTATTATAACTGTTCATACGATTCAATATGAATGAGTGCTTTTTTAACTTCCACTCCATTAGCCTTCATTAGCCTCTATTAGCCGGGACACATAATTGCAATGAATGTGTTGATCAACAAACGGAATCAAATTTATAGCAAACTATATGAAAGTGTGTGAAAATACCCTTTGATTTGGACATACATTTTTAAGCATTACACCATTTATCATCCTGATCAGTTAGTTTTACTTTTGAATGAAAAATCTCTATAGAAAACTACTAAAGAAAACTGTATTAATACTTTACCAATAATAAAACTGATCATGATCATAAATGCTAAAATCAAAACACAGTATCGGAGATGAATTGATGGCTTTATTGTTCGCTTTTCTGACTTTTCTCTTGATATTAACCAAAAACAAATGAAGTGCAAACTTTTTATGACTATTAATAAAAACTTGGTGGCTAAATTACGCTCGTTCCTTTTAATCATACCTAACTTCTCTTCACAATCCGGGGCAAGAACTGAAGAGTCGAACCACAAAACGGTGCTATTTTTGCAGTCATTTCGACCTCTCTTTCAAAGACTTGAACCAAATATTTGAGAACTAATAGTTTGATTAGAAATGATAAGTGGGCGCAAAATTAACCAAGTACAGTACGGTACGTCATCATACATTCAGACGTTACCGCTGGCGCTACAGAACAGCTTTTTTTTATTCACTCACATAATTTGACACATCTTATTTGAATAAATGAATGTGCAGGCTCAATAAGGCTCAATAAGGCTCAATACTGAATAAATACTGAATTATTTACGATCTTCTAAAACACAAAACGAACTCATGATTTACGAACTTATAATCATTGTTGTAAGTGACTCGAGAAGGGTGTGCAAGCTGGCTTGATATAAGCCACTTTCAAGCTTTAGCATTTACAATCTGCACGGGCGAATGATTGAAATTGGACTTGGATGAAATTTTGTAATTCATGAGTTCAGCGGAAAAGTTCTGAATAAAAGTTGAGAACAAATCACAGAAAACGATATGATTTGTGCATTCATTTCAACCAAACTCTCTATTAGTTACTACTGTAGACTCTATTTAGTATATAATCTGTTCATTCGTTTGTTTAAATACTATTAGTTCATTCAATAAAACCTTACTATTTTGACCTGTCTCACTCTGCATTTATCATCATGTTATATTTGCTGAACCCGATCACTTTGCTATATATTAATTAGAGATGTGCAAGCTTGGCCGAGTCAGGGGGTATAGGGAGGGGTAAAATGGCCGACTTTTGGCTAAAAACTCAGGGGGAATATAGGGGGAGGGGCTTTTGAAAACAAGTTCAAAGTCGAAAATGGCATATTTTGACCGAATTTCAACCAAATTTGGCTAAGTTTAGCACAATTTAGCACTAATTCACTTAAATTAAGCTTAATTTAGTTGAATTTAAGCTAAATTTAGCCAAAATTCGGTAAAAATCGGCCATTTTAACCAAAAATGGCGCCATTTTCGGTATAGGTCGCGAGCAAAAAGTCGAGGGGGTCCCTAACCGCGTCAAAACCTAGGGGGTATTTTGCCGATTTTCAAACCTAGGGGTATTTTGGCTAGACCCCCCCTTCGCCATCTCTGGTTTGCACTATACAATCATGGCTTTGTCACTAAGCCTTAGTGTATGGACACATCATTGGCACACATAAGTTGATTGAAACTTTTCTGGGTAACATTTCCTAACGGCATCTGGTAAAGTATGTATTAATATAAGACATGTCGCACTGTCGCCACAGCCAAGCAGAAGCGCACTGTCCTCACAATTACAATAAAGGGTAATTTTTAAATTCCTTTAGTTTGTTGCAGAGGTCGGCTGCTTTTTAATTGTTGGATCACTAAATAAAATTATGACCCAGAGCCTGATTGGCTCATTTAAAAATTTAATACAATTTAAACAATTAAAAAGCAGTCGCGATCTGCAACAAACTAAAGGGAATTAAAACTACCCCTGAACATTGAATAGATTTGAATAATTCGTTTTAATAGACTTCTGGACTCTAGACCTGAATAATGATAAAACAATAATTGATATACCGGTTCAGTTGAACAATCATTACAATTGTTAGATAAGAACACAGGAAAGCACCCGTTCCTGTTTATTGATTTATTACACATAAAGATTTCGATAAGAAATCAATAACTTTTATGGAATTCATATTAAAGTTATATAAAGCGGAAAATTACTTCAATTTAGGTATTAATCAGTTAAGCAGTTTGTGAAACAACAAACAATGAGTACACGTGTGCGCAATGGAGTGCACGTGGATTGTCATCAATCCTTAGATTCGCGTGAATTATATTCCGTTAATCATAAGACATAGCAGACGAGTATGCAATCAAGATAATCAGATTATGATCAAGGTACTGTATATTCGCTGCTGTAATAACATTTGTGCGCTATATTTCAAGTGAAAGAATCTGAAATAGCATTTACGGATCTGGAATTGGGAATTTTGATTGTGCCTAGTAGAAAGATCTCAAAAAATGAATAGGAGTTACAATTTAAACCAGGTTCCTATCTATTAAG
>JAQIWA010003187.1:0-11061 GCA_034693305.1 Eueremaeus valkanovi | reverse complement strand
AATATATCGTAGCCCACATCACGGCTATACATTTTCTTGGGCTTTTTCGCATTCGAGGATGTCATTGTATAAGACAAAAATTTATGATTCATTTTGAAATCAACTAATAGAGACATTGTTTCTTTGTTTATATCGCAATTATTTTATTTAATCTTGGCGAAATACTTATATCAATTTGATTGGCTTATAAATTACAAATTAATCACGTGATTTTAACTATAAATAAACAAACTTTCCTCTCGGAACAATCATTTAGCAATGGCTTCACTCAACTTATGTTTCGATGATATCAGAATTATACTTTGTGTTCAAGGTTATAGTCTTGACTATCAATTTGTTTTAAGAAAAATTGGATTTTGGTGCAATTGGATAAGTGGCTCCATCCCTTTCAATTGTAAAATTAACAAAAGTCAGTTAGATATAAAGAATCAGCAAACAATCTACGCCCTGGAAGAACAAGTTCATGGAATAAAGGTCAAGAAATCTATTGAACAGGCTTTGGCTTTAAGTGAAACTAAAGCTGTATTAAGAACTCTATATCATATGTCGAAAAATAATAATGGCAAGTATATTGGAATTTGTCGTGATAAGAATATTAATGGACTGCTATATAATGCTGGATTGGGAAGTTATGTTGTAGATTTAGATAATTTGGATATTTTTAAAAATTCTCAGGAAAAATGTCCTTCTAACAAAGATTTACAAATGATAATGAAATCCGACCCAAATCGCTATTCTATATGCGATATGCATGAGCGATTGCGGAATGACGAATTGCCAATCTGTGCTAAGGTTAAAGCGGAGTTCCTAGCTGAATATTGCAGTACGTTTAAGAGTTACAATCATTAATCTCAAAGATTTATTCCATCAAAAAAATTCAGGTCAAGGTCTGAATATTATTTTATTTTTTCTTTCCTTAACGTTTTAAATACGTATTTAAATACAAAAATTATTTATGCTGACAGGTATTTCATCAATTTTTATTGGATAAGCTAATGAAGGGTGTGGCTTAATTTTACTGGTAGTTATTCATTGATATTGATTGCGCTTGTATTGGCGGGGCTTATTATGTTATATATGGACAAGAAAAGTGAAAGACAACAATTGAGCAAATTGTATAAATCTCAACATATTGTCGATGCAGTATGGAGTATATTAGGCGAAGATTTTGATGAGTCATTCGAAAGACTCATGAGAGAAGCAGTTAATTTGAAATCACTTTTGGTCCATTCGGCAAAGATGAATAAATGTAAAATTAAAGAATTGGTCATTGAGTATGGTTATGAGTTCGAAACTCTGGAACACCTTAAAAATTGCCTCGACGATCTTAAAACTTTGGTTTCGATCGAAGAATGTGATGGCATTCTAACAGCTAACACTGAAATCACTGATACCGATGTAACTTGCTAAATCTAAATTATCATATTGTTATATTTTCAATTTAAACTAATATAATTTAAAAACTAATACGGATGTAATTCCTAAATCGCAAATACCACTATTTTTAATTGAAACCAATAAAATATTTTAAATGATAAATTTTTTTTACTAACAAGTTTTCAGTTAGATATTTAAACAAAATTGCGCATGATTGGGTGAGATTCAATGTTTTATATATAAATAGATTTTTGTACTTAGTTATCACTGTAAAACAATTATGGAGAAGAAAAGTGAAAGACAGCAATTAAGCAAATTGTATAAATCTCAAGATACTATCGATTCGGTATGGAGTACTTTATCACACAATTTCAATGAGTTGTTTCATGATATGATGATTAAAGCAGAGTATGTAAACTCGAATATGGTCAAATCAGCAAATTAGAATAAAGGTAAAATCCAAAAATTGTTTATCGAGTATGGTTATGAGTTCGAAACACTGGAACATCTTAAAATTTGTCTTGACTATCTTTAAACTTTGAATCCAATCAAAGAATGTGATGGCACCGAATCATCTGAGACCAAAGTAACTGGCTAAATCCAAATTAAACTTTTTCAAATGTAACTTTCATATTGAATGTAGAAATCAATAAAATATTTGAAAAATATAGGTTTTATTTCATTATAAATATTAACTGTTTCTAAAAGTTTGGTATTGAACATTGAGCAATTGCGGGGCTATCTTTGTTTTATGAAATAAAGCAGTCAGCAAGGGCTCAATATTTAGATCAAAATTATCATCATATTTTTATATTTTCAATTCAAATAATACATCACACCATGTTTTATAATTGAAGTTATCAGTATTAAATTCACTATTTTGTCAAATAAAATTATTTACACAAAATTTCTCGAATTAAAATTTTATAAAATTTGGGAAAATATTAATAAAATTGATTTTTTTGAGAATCAATCTTTTTCTAGAAATTTTCTTAAAAAATATGAAATTTTTTAGACTCCCATGTTAATTCCCATAGAGGTTGAAATTTTGGAAAATTTTGAAAAACCCATGTTAATTTCCATAGGAAATTGGCGCAGAGTCGTACTTTTATAACAACACAACTCCATCCCAGAAACAAATTTTGTGTACCCCATAAACTTTACCAACGCAAACTTTATCAACAGTACACTTTGCCGAAAGTTCACTTTATCAACAGTACACATAACCAACAATTTCAACAATTTGTGTAAAAATTATTAAAAGGAAAAAATTTCAATTTCTTTTCGCAAATCTATTTAAAAAACATTTCACTAATAATTTTGATTTTTCAATGTGTTATTGAGTAATGTTTTCTCTACCAAACCCTTGATGCAAATCTGGCGAACAGTCTTGAAGTTCGGAATACAAACGGAAATTCTTTAAGTATTTTCTTTTTTTTACTAATATTGAAAGTTCTAATGCACTGAAGTCTTGTTTCGGATTATAAAATATTTTCTAAACCCAATTTGAGTCCGTATTAAATGTTGAAAACCCTGAAAATTCTTATTCTTACTTTTATTCAATGATTTGTTGTTGTTGTAATTTAAGTTATTTTGACTTTTCTTTTGTGTCGAATATTTTTTGTGACAATATTTGCGTCAAATTATTTAAAGGCTTTTCGAATACAATGCTTAGAATAATGGCTAAACTATAGCAGAATAAAATCGTGAAAGCCATCAGAGCCATGGTCAATAATACATTGAGCGCGGGTAATACATCCTTTAATAGTAGTGATATATACAAGAAAACGATTGGATGTATTAAATATGTAATCTGTAGAGAATAGCGAATGGGTTTCCAAAAGTTTGCTTTCAAAAAATTGGTTAAACAATTGCTGTTTTCCAACAGAAATGCGAATATATGAATGCAAACCAAAGACAGCATAGCTCCGAAAACACTGTCATAGTATGCAAACCATATCGGCATCCGTTCAGTGAATAATTCCTTTACTGAAGCGAACAATATATTGAAGAACAGAATTACAGCAGAAATTCGGAATATATTCGTTGAAATGATTCTGTTCTTGACTTTTCTCACAATCGATATTTCGTTCAAATATCCGAATAACAGGCCATTCAAATAAATGCTTATATTTCGAACCGGGTGCATATGCACCGTATGTATAAAGGCGCTTTCATGCCTTGGGTGATAAGATTTTAATAATATATAAGACTACTATTCAAATGCAAATAATCAATATATCCGGGTAATTAAATAGAAACGGGTAATTATCAGGGAATTATGACGATTAAGAAAATACAAGTTTCTCCGCTCAATTCTATTCTTGGTAGTTTGATTTGTATTAATCAATTAATTATATCTCAGCTTTAAAATGTCATTCAATATAAGTTATGAATAAAGGTATAATATGTTTATATCCTCTAACACTGGTCATCCGAATTTTTATAAGTCAATAATTCTTACATATTTGTTGACCAAGATGATTCAGCTGGTATGACTCCATCCATAAATACAGTCATACCCCCAGAAATATTGAATGGATTCAGCATGGTCATACTGAAGGCGTATAATATTGAGCAGATATTAATGATAATGATAGCGGTTATGCCGATTTTCTTATTCCTGCAAGTTCAAATGATGATCAGATTGAGCCGGGCTTAATGAAAAATTTCATATATAACTGTACATTATTAACAGAAATATGAAGAAGGGCGTCAGTAATATGAATTGGACAAGAACACCATTTGACCAGAGCCAAGCCATGCACTAAATAATCAATTTCTATTATATTTGTTATAAGCGGTCGATTGCTAGGCCTAGGCATGAGTCACATCTAACCTAGTAGTCTGCGCACAGACTGGTTAATGGGAAAGGCTCTGGATTTTATGCAAGAACTAGGTTAAAAAAGAGGGCTAAATCGGGGAAAATCAGTCTTCAAATTAGAACGAAAAATAAAGGAATTGCATAGACCTCTACACCAGTCTCAATGTGAAAGTTGCTATAGAAATTTTTTCGTTAATATTCTATTTTCGTTCTAATGTTAGCCAGACAACGCATTTGAAGATATGTAGATAAAAACTTGACAGGAGGTGACTCATGCGGAGCCATAGGGTTAATAGTATTGACATTAAAAAGAAGATTAAAAAAATACAAACATTTTCACAGAAAAAATTATTTATAAATATCATAATTGAAAACCAATTCTTCGAACAGATAATCAGTTCATCCGTATTGCCGTTACGCCAGTACTTAATGTCCATTAAATAGGAGTAAACGAATAGCCAATAGATTGGTGCGAACCGTGAGATTCGGTCGAAATAGAACTTCAAAGTAGTCTTCATTGCATTCCTATTGTATTTCTCGTATTGTCTGACAAACCATTTCGCAGACATAAATCCATTTATTAAGAATAATATTTCGATTCCTTTCGTTAATAAATAAAGAAAATTATCTGTTGGTCTCGGCATAAAGACCAGGATGCAATGGTCGAATAAAACTGAGGCCTGGCTTATAACACGAATGCCATTGAAGACGCCATTCGGATCATCAGTTTTATGGCCAACATATGCAATGAATTTCTTGTAATTATTAATTATAGAAAAACTAATTAGAATTTCATTATAACTCGGAGTCAATCGACCGAATAATTGAGCCATAGTTGAGATAAGGATTAGAAAAATAAATATTGAAATCAGAAATAAAAATATAAATAAATCAAACATTTTGTTAAAGAATTAATTGTTTGAACAAAATATATATATAATGAAAATATTTTTTATTAAATTAATTAATTATGAAATCAAATATGTTTTATACAAAAAAAAATAAGAGCACTGCACAGGTAGTCGGTATTTCTGCAACTGAATAATGCGATTCTGGGGAAACTAATGTCCTGGTGATCGACGAAGACATTGACTGGCGTTAGATTATGAGAACATAAATAATTGAAAATGTTGCCATAGAAACGCGAGTCCAAGCAATACGTTTCACTCTCTTATCCGTCGAAATAGGCATCAAAATAAAGGAAATTAAATAAAAGCTGAGTTTAAGGGTAGACAAAACCCAAACCTTATTATCCAGATCAAACAAATAGGTCTTCTCGTCAGTCAGCCAAAGTCGCTAATAATTTCGCCGATGTTCCTTTGGATATATCCCGGAGCGTACGTACGCTCCATCCTGAATGTTTCCTCATAATGAAAATATTTTATCTTGCAAACTTTTTGAATCATTCAACTTGGAAATCTGAGAATTTTCAAGTTTATTATGAAAAATTTTCTTGAACGGCTGAACATAGAAAAATTTTAATTTTATTTTAATATACAACGTTTAAAGCACTACAAACCCTGTAAATCATCTTCATCAATTACTTCTTGAAAATAATATCCTAACAAGCAAGAACGTTATTACCAGCGAGTATACCAAGGATCTAATGGTGATAATTTTGACCATTAGAAGATAATTGGGTCAATCGGTATTCAAATCTATAGTATTTATCGGTAGTAACACTGGTTTAGCTGTACTAACAATGACAACATTTTTGAAAAATTTCAAATTTTTTAAAAACATGAAAATTTAAAGCAATTTGCTTGTTAGTAAAAACCAGTTTTCCTCCTGTTGTTAGTAAAGACCTGTTTAGGGTATACATTTCCCCACTTTAAACGTTGACCACTTCTAAATTCGGTAAATTGGTCCCGTTGTTAGCAAAGACCAGATTTTCCTCCCGTTGTTAGCAAAGACCTGTTTTTCTCCTGTGGTTAGTAGAGACCTGTTCCGGGTATACATTTCCCCATTGTTAACGTTGATCACTTTTAGATACGGTAAATTGGTCCCGTTGTTAGCAAAGACCAGTTTTTCCTCCTGTTGTTAGTAAAGACCTGTTTCGGGTATACATTTCCCCATTGTTAACCTTGACCACTTTAAGATTCGGTAAATTGGTTCCGTTGTTAGCAAATACGAGTCACCACCAATTTTCAATTCAACTTTACTACTAGTATAAGATTTTCAATTTTACCGATTTTCAAATTTTTGAAAATTTTCACAACAATGGTGGACGGACGGATGGACAGACAGACAGACAGACAGTCAGTCAGACGGACAGACGGACAGCTTCTCAAGAACATAAGCGAGTATACTCGCTAAAAATAGTCAACGTAATTTATTGATGGGTTTTTCGAATTGATGAAGCATTAAACGTACTATTGAATTTATTATAATCAAAGTTTATTTGATATAAAATAATGCAATTTACTTATTATTAAAATAATTTTATTCAACTGTATGATAGGATAGCCAGAGTACGAATGAGTACACTAGTTTAAATGGCGCTGGTCACTGCATACGGGAGGTTCCTGCACATAGAGTATTTGTGGATTCGCACCAAGAATGAAGCATAATACTTCGCTGAGGGCTTCACCCCGCAAACAAACCATGTACAGCCCTCGACATAGGCAGCCTGACAGGTGGGTACTAACTACAACGATGGGCCTTGTACCAGGCCGTATACATACCCGTATGGCTGTGATGCAGACGGTGGTACGATATCACGGCGTTGGTAACGGTGATGGCAGTGACGAAGACGATGGAGAGCCGGGAGCCCTCCGCTACGGGCTGTCGGACCCGAGCGAAGGCAGACAACGCTTAACACTTAGGCAAACTTACTTCGTTCGAAATAACAGTAGCACAGAGTATAGTAAAGAAAAGTAAACTTTATTTAAGTATAAGCTTTAAAGTATACACGAGCGATTGAGTCACTCGAATGATTTTTGAGGATCAAAACTCTCCTCCTTATATACAGATCTGGCTGGGGAAATAACCAGTGCATCCCCTATATGGGTGACTTTGAATGCATGACAATGAATACCCAGGGGGTAAAACCAATTTCATCCTTTTTTGGATTCAAGGCTAACATTGATAACATAGGGGTATAATTATGTTAACACAGCTATGCTGTCCTCTCTTGGCATTGATTGCAAAGGGATAAAACAGTGCTTTCCCCTCTTGGAATCGGTTGCATAGTGGTGAGACTGTGCTTTCCCCTCTTGGCATTGGTTGCATAGGGGTGAGACTGTGCTTTCTTTTTTGGGCATTGGTTGCATAGGGGTGAGACTATTTTCCCCTCATCTTCCTAACCTGTTTACTTCCACAGTATCTGTATACAATCACATATAGATAATGTTTATACATGTAATACATCTTTTTGGTCCTTTGTTATTCAGTTCTTATAAACTGAGGATAACACTAATAATCATAAAAAGGTATAATAATGTATAGTAATATATAGTTAGCATAATAATTCCAGTATAGATAAAAATGTTAATTAAAATATAGTAATAATATTGTCTTTAGGTGCTTTAATCACCCAACCCACTCTACAATATCAATTATTGATTAAAAAGTTCATCAAGTGATCTCAAACTAAGTTTAATATAGAGTGATTTAGCATGGTTATTCTGGAATCACCATGTTTATTTCGATGAAAATTGCAGGAAATTTTTTTCGATCAATTCATTTTGTAGAACTGATGTTGCTTGATCATCATTCGCCCATAAAATGTTTCTGAAAATTTTCTTTTAGAAATAGCACTGAACATGAGCTATAGGTGCCTCTGCTCTTTGCTCTATTACTTGAAAAATTGATCTTGCACATTGTTGGTTAGCATATCAGAATAAAGCTGAGATAATGACATAACTTTCATACTTTGAAAGATGGTACCTAGCTCAACAAGGAAAAAATTTTTAGATCTCGATATTTTTTTTCTAACAAAATATTTTTAGGTTTTACAGAGTTTAAAAATACTAATGAATAAGCAATTATATCGACACTTATAGTAAATATCTGCAATTGATCCAGACACGTTTTAGCGTGACAGAATTAGAATATTATTTCTAGTTCAAAAGTTATTTAAGATACTAACATTTTTTTGAATAGTCTGGTAGTCAATTTCAAGGAAAAACACTAATTATTATTACAACTGAAATGACTAAGAGTCAATAAGTATTCAAATTAAGTCTAGTGGTCTGCAACAGCCGGCGCTATAACTACCCGTCCGATATTCTTCATTCGCTATGAGAGAGATCAAGTTTTATATAATGAATTTAGAACAGCAGTGAAATGAATATAAAAATATTAATGAATTCATTTAAAAAGAGCTAACATTTTGACCGTAATTTTTATTATAATATACTTTTATTAAAATATTAATACATCTGTTATGACATATAATATTCAATTAATTCATGGAAAATATTAATTTGAATTACAACACAGAATAAGGTTTTGATAATTAGTTAATAAGTATTAAAGCTAACTGTTTATAGTGAGATAAATATCGACAATTGAAAATAGAAGCCTGGTCATAATATGATTATATATTTAGTAATTTTTATATTTATTGGTTTTTCTGTTTTCAAATTCTTTAGATTTATGTCGGATTTCAACGAATTTGATGTAAATATGAATTAAATAATTGGAAAATAATTTTAATATTTTTTAATATATTTATTAATTCAGATTTATACAACTAACCAAGATCAAAGTAGACTTGTGAAAGCCAAATATGATGGCGAGCAACTACCTTGTTTCTATGCAAAGTCATGGATTGCTATTTGTATTTCTGAAGAACTCCAATGTTATGAATGCAAACAATTTTATATTTTGGGCCAAAAGTTCTTTGTGTATAGAGACAAATGTGACCAATGCTATGCAATGACTGCATATAACAGTTGCCAACAAATTCAGAAAATAATTGACACAGGTATGAATATACAGGTATATTAATATTTCATATAAAGTCCAAATATGGTATTTTTTAATTCATTTCAATTTCATATATTTAATGTAATTCTTATGTAAGAAATGAAAAGAATTGAAACAAAAAATAAATTTTGGCATTTGTTTGAAACGAATGGATTCGTATATATTTGGCATGGATTGAAAAGTTCAAAACCATCTTGGTATCCAAGTCCGCTTTCAAATATTTCTGGATCGAACTTATATAAGGCCGAGGGTAAACATGTATTTCTAATCAATGGTCGTTTTTCGGTGAGAATATCGTATAAATCAAATTTCAGTTCAACAAAATATAAATTTTGAGATAATTTGAATTGACCAGGATATACAAGAGAATGTATTCGATGTGGCTCATTTCGAGCAACTGCATGACATACCCGGAATTATTTCAGACAATTCTATTCTTACAAAAATCAAACCTTATTATACAATAAGAAATATAATGCGATTCCTTTGGAATTTTGAGCTAAAATTTCTGGAAGGATTGGATAAACACAAGGGTTTGGTCGACGTTTCCGGAACCATAAACTTATTTGGAATCAATTTGAGCCGAGTCTTCAAATTTAGTATTCAAATAAAAACATTTGGTCCGACAACCGCTTATTCCATAAATAAATTTCAATTTCTCGGCTATAATATTGAATACTATGCCGCGTATGCATGCATTCCAATTACCCCGAATCGTTTTGAATACGTTGAAAAGTTCTTTTGCCAGAACACTGTTTGGAACCGATTGACGATGAAGTTAATAGTAATGTTCATTAATGACCAGGTAATCCATCAGAATTGAGCATTTAAGGCATATGTCAGCAGTGAACGAGTGAACGGCTCAATTGGGAGAAGGCTTTATGATTATAGAAACAATCCAGTACATTTTGAAGTCTCATTGTAATGCTTAGATAATCGATATTTTAAATATTATTCAAAATCTAAGTGTTTAGATATCCTTACTTAAAAAATTAAACTGCTCCAATTTGTCTGAAGGCAAAGATTGTTGACTTTTAAAATATTTGTGAACATTATTATGAAAAATAATTTCAAAAATCTTTCAATTATTTCAGGTCTCAGTGGATGCGATCATTTGGACGAATAAAAAATGGTTAAAAAAGTGTTATTTAAGCAAAAATGATGAAAGAATTGGAGAGTACAGGCGGTGGTTAAAACAGTTTGATCTGCAATAATCTAGTTATGGACGTCACATATCAATAATACTACCCTGGCAATAACTGCATGATTTATTGATTGTTAATAAGATTAATTATATTTTTGAACTCGAAATACAATACAATTTCATAACTTTTGTGTTGACTTTCAAATTAAATGTATTTCTTCTCGATTTTTATATTAGAATGTTTACAATAAAAATATTTGCGCTTGCTCTGTTTTGCAGTGAAGCATATTTTTCATCTATTGCTTTAAAGCAGAACAAAGTTGGGATAAGGAGAAAACCTCAAGAATTGTTATATCTAACCCAGGGTTCATTTATATAATAAAATATAAATTAAAAGGCTATCAATATAACAATATTGATCTAGTTCAATTTTTATATCAAATATTACAGAATGAATGAGTGACAACAAGTATTGATACTTGATAACATATGAAATATTTGACCATGCTCTATCCGAAGATTCGTTTGATATATTTAAATAAGTACAAATAATTTTTCATCGAAACCATATTATCAAACAAATACTCATTGTTTGGGTAAATAGAAAATTAATCCACAGTTTGGTCACGACATACGACATCAGAAGTTTAAGCATAATATATCAAACACAATATTTTACGAGTCATTAAATATTATTTATTATAATTACCATACACAATAAACGATATCCAGTGATAGCTTGTTGTCAGATTGGCGTCAAGAGATCTACAATATAGGGGACATT
>JAQIWA010003186.1:0-11062 GCA_034693305.1 Eueremaeus valkanovi | reverse complement strand
GTTTGCAAGTTCACCTGCTAACTATTGAGTTGTTGTGTCAGCTCCCCTTTTGTTTGCAATGATGACACCAGACTGATCCTAGCGACAAGGGTCTGGTGGATTTGCCACTCTGAGAATAATAATCATAATTAGAGTCCGGGACAAAATAGTATTACTAGACTCTCGTGAGGGCTCATCTCCACCAATGAAAAAGGCAGACTTAAATTGTTACAGGTGCAATTTTTCACTAAATAGCAAGCTATCTGTTTAGATACTTGCTGAAAAATGGCACTGAGCACAATAAAAATCTGCCTTTTCACTGTTGAACACCCTGGCGAGACTAGTATGATTACAAATATATGCACTAGCTCAAATAATAGTTTATTAATAAATTCTTAACTTATGTTACAATTATTATTAATAAATATGAAATATATTTTGAATTTTATTTTTTGTCAAACAAATAATGAAAAACAAGTTCGAACTCTCGACAATGGCGGCCACATTTGAGCCGGGCTTGTATTTGTTTCTATCGATATAATAGTAAATAAGTCGTTGCATCTAATTGTTTAATCGTTGCTAACAATAATTTTTTGCCTAAAATTATGTTTTATTTCTTCAATAATTATATTCTGTATATTCTGTATGGAGTTCTGTGTTCTCTCTCGCGCTTTGTTTATACATTATATTCTGTGATATATTCACTAAAAGCTGTAAATAAATTAATGATAACTTATTTTATGTCTGAATATTCATTAAGTTGTGAATTCATATAATACTGAATATTGTAATGATTTTTGTCTTTCTGTTACTGTTATGACACACACAACAGAATAATGTTTTCCAATGAATATTTGATGAATGCTATAGAATATTCTGTGGATAAAGAATTTAAAACAACTGAAACAAAGACAAGAATAAAAGCATAAATTAATTTTCACATAATTTCTGGTTTTTTTTACACAGAATTATAACTCATATTATTTAAGCAATTAATATATAAATGGATTTAAAGCTGAATGAAAGTTGTGTTCGTGTGATATGATTCCAGAATTTTTTATTTTGTTTATTGTTTTCACACAAAATATATTAATTTTTTAAATTAAAAATAATTTATAATTATTTTCTTATATTTTTTTGTTTTGTTTTATAATTAGATTTGTTTCAGACATCAGTTAAAATCACATTTGAATCTATGCTAAGAATGTATTTAATTATAATAGACATTGATTTTCGCTATTCTATTGATCGCCACCCGATTCACCCGTTTTACTGAATCCGCGCTTAAGTCCAGATATGACTGAACCGCCCATTTCTACGATACCTTTCCCCGCGTTGACTATAGCCTCACCGCTTTGTTTTACCTGAAAAATAATTATCAGAATTAGTTTTAGTCTTAATTTGATTGAAAGAAATTCTCATTTATTATATAGTATTTATTGCAATGAATTCTTTTCCATAGTTTTTGCTGTTTTTCCATACATTATAAAAAATAATTTCCTATTTATTGTCCAATTTTCAGACAATTCATCGATCAAATCGATCACATTATCTAATGATTGATTAATAGCTGTTTTCGTGCAGTTAAACGATAGGTTAGTTCAGTTCAAAAACATAATCATATTTTTCTCAAACATTTTCTTATATAATAAATAATTTTTATTCAACTAATAAATAATTTTAAATATAAATTAAAATAATATAGAAATCAATGATTGCTTAACATTTAGACAATGAAAACACAAAATAATTAATTAAATGGATTCTCAGCGGAGAAGAAAACATATATTGAAATATATCTTCTATAGTATAGAATCTATACTATACGACAACTGGATAACAACTAAATGGGTATTAATTATTAACATAAATATAAATTGAATTATAAACTAAATACAGAAATAAATTGGATATTAGTCTAAAAGTGTGGCAAAACGTATAGTAAATAATAAATAGTGAATGCATTTGGAAATTAGTAGAGAAGACGTCTATCGTTAACATAATTACCGCATTGGTTGCCACTTGACTTATATTTCCGACAGCACCAGACGCAGCGCCCAAAATGCCTTCTCTAGGCGGCTGGCCAGCACCAGGATCACCTGGCTCGGCAGAGTCTAACGATTGTTGCTTGTTTAAGTCGTCATTAGTCGACCCGAAATCATAGTTCTGTGCCGTAGACATGATTTATATTATATTTATATCAAATTCTGTTTAAAACCGATTCTATATTTTTGCTTAGTTTTTGATCCGAAGCGCAAGCGTTTGATATATACTTTTGCTCCAAAAACGACTGTTCTTTCTATAGTTCAGTAGAATATACTGTAGTCCGCTATACAGATGAGAGATAGAGAGAGAGAGAGAGAGAGAGAGAGAGAGAGAGAGAGAGAGAGAGAGAATGGCAGTGAAAAAATCGATATTTTTGTTTTGATATAATGAAGAGAAGAATATATAGAAAAATCAATTGCAATGGAATGGAAGGATCTGTAGAACATGTATGATATTCACGGCTATACGAGTGCTCTCTCTTTACAGAATTCCTAAATTTATGGCTATATAAATAGCAAGCATAACCAATGCGGCCAAAATGCCCATGGGAGTTTGGCTCTTGCAAAATTCTTGACACGTATTGCAACATATTCTCTATGTTCATTTTAAGAACTGGTACATTTTGTGTCTATTTAACCCAGACATGAGCTAGTATATTTTGCACCTGAATTTGCACCTTGCCCAGCCCTATGTTATGTTGACCCTGGCATTGCTTTATGTTGAGTGCTGTTATTCTTACCAAAAAATAATGAAAACCTTTTTTTTATTTAAAAAAAATCTCAATTTTAATGCAACTGTTGTTCTGTTCTTTACATTAATTATTTAATGGCGACTCAAAGCAAAAAAACGCAATAAATATCTCATTTTTTCTGCAAATCTTTTATCAATTTAGTCTCAAATAAAAAATCTCGTTTTAATAGCGTTGAAAACAGCGATAAAGTTCTGTTTGCTTCTGAATAATTCAGCAAAACATTGCCTTTTAGTCTATAAAGAGTACATTTATGTCGACATAAATATCATATTTTTCTATCTGTTTATTAGAGATAAAAATGTTTTTATATTGAAATTTAATGTTCGACACAAACAGAGAGGATCTTCTGTTGCGCTTATTTGACTCCTTGTTATTCCGTACGCATTGTATGAAATCAAATATTCTGTTTGAATATTATATTCGTTTGCTATTCGGCATCATTTCTATTGTCTGTCTTATAGTATGCAATAATTTTCGTTACCCTATATTTGAAATCAAAGGCATATTCCGAACAAACAATTTAATAATGTATTTTCACCAGTATCATTATGCGTACGAATGTTCCAGATGTATATTTTCATTGGAAAGCTTTCAAAGGTGATATTAATCGATCACTGGTCAAAAAGCTCAGTTCAGTAGTGGTTATTAAATGAAAGGCAGATTAAATGTAAGGGTTATTCGAAAACAACTTATTTGAGTAAATGTTATCTAAACTAAAAAAAACTGTAAATAAATCTGAAATTTTTACTTAAAATAAGAGTAGTTTAAATATCAGAGTATGTGGCTTAGGTAACCCACACGCTTTTTTCGGAGTACTTGCTTAATATCTATGCAATAAATGCTCCAGTTCAAATCTATATTATGCAAAATTTTCTTATAACAGAAGCGAAGCGTGAAATACAGTACAATATATTTTGCAGATCAATTTCAGCTTGATGCAAAAGCAGCTTTAAAATGATCTCAGCTCAAAACAAAGAATAATTATAACTACAAAATAAAGATATTCAATAGTGGACTACAGGTGCAACTAATGGCTCAATTTAAGCGAATAACCCGGTTAATGGTTGACCATTACAGCCGTTAGAGTGGATATAACGCAGAGTTTATTCATAAATATAAACTCATTTTCTGATTAAAATGTTGGCAAAGACTCAGACATTCCGCACAGATATGGCTCAGACATAGCTGTTATGTCCTGTTATTGTGTTCAAACATTGTGTTCAATGTATGGTATTGTTCGTTACGGCACTGATATGTATGTACAGCACAGTACTGCACACCCGTATCATATCCTCTTCGCCTGACTCCAGTAGTGATCAATAATGCATCGGTCGATACGGCACTGTAGGCTTTATGTGCGCCAGCTCTCTGTGCGATAAATAACTGGTAAAGACTATCGTTAAGGCAATCAAAAGACATCTATTGCTTGAATCCATATTTCAGTTAATTTTTCTCTTTTAGTTTCGGTTCAGTTAATGACAGTTATTATAATTTATAAATTATATCAATATATAAATCACGTTCTAATGAGACCAAAAATTTTGTTCTATGTTTACACAGAAAACTTATCTCAGATCAAATAGTTTGGCTCAACTTTTTTTTCCAATTTAGCTCCGATTAAATTAGTTTGAGTGCGAATTTTGGATTTGTTCAGTACATAACTCAATAACGTTAACCGAAATACAGCAAGGGTAATCATTTTTTCCTATAATTAAGCTAGATACATGTTGTCGCTATAATTAGCATGGTGTTAAGCCTAATATATTGATGTATTTGCAAATTGACCCGAACAGTTCATCACTTAAACAGTTCTTTTTTTTGTGCTAATCAATCAATTGAGAGCTGAAGTCATAATAACTCTGAATGTCTTCGTCTCTGAAATTAACTAAAGAGAGTAGAGATTAATCGTCAGCACTGTTTGAATTAGGCTTTTATTCTGTATTCTTGAATCTCTAGAATAAAAACCCATTAAATACATACGAATTTGTTTTAATGAAAAGACATTAATTTTGTGCTCAACTAAACATTTATGACTTCATTTCAAAGGTTATTACGAAAACAACTTCTGAGACAAGCCTTACATTTCGGTTGTTATGACTATTGCAGTGAATATTGAAAAATATTAAACAAAAAATATTAAATGAATTCAATTATTAACTGAAAATATTTTAAATTTAGGCTAAGCTGGTATTAAGACTAAAACTTTGAAAATAAATGACCTGTGTGCGAATTGAGCCCGACTCATTTTAAGAGCAAACATTTTGTGCTTGTGTTTATAAAAATGTGCATCAAGTGATGTGGAGCACTTCAAAATAATAAGTCCTAACTTAAGTGGTTTTCACTAATAATTGTGACGAAAATGCATTTGAAATCAACAAAACAAATAGGAGTCCAATGTTTACACAAAATCTTCTTCAGGTCTATAAATAAACGGCTTTTTATGGCATGTTTTCAAAGCACATAAAAATCCTGAATAAAAATTGACTGACTTTTCACTCAAAATCGATTCAATAGATTAAATGATATAATGTATGGACTGTTTGGACTCGGGTTAGAATACATTAGAAAACATGGCTTGCGTTTTGATTTTGACCTCATTTTTGTACAGAATATGAGTTATCAGAAATAAAAAATTGATATGAAATCAAATAAATGGTATATTTTTAGCCGATTTATGACTTTTTCATCAGAACTTTCAATCGATTCCTATTGACGTCGTCTGTCATCCGTTGCGCACGAATACAAAGAATTAGAGATCCAATCAAATCATTTAAAAGTTTAATTACAGTTAATATTTCGTGAATATATCAAAATATGTGCTTTGAATTCATATAAATCTTGGTCAAATCGATTTACTTTGTATAGTATTGAATTTTTGTATAAATCAAAACTTAATTTTATTCACTTTTTGCTTCTAAATGACGGAAATGAATAAATATTTCAATAATTTAAAAAATAATTATAGAAAACAAAAAATATTTAATATTTTTACTTTAATATCAAAATGAATATCGATTTCAATCATTAAATATTATTATCAATAAAGTTATTAAATGTGCTACTGATCTGATCTGAATAAATGCTTCATAAATGAGACAGTTAAGGAGAGTTTGCTCAATAGCTCGGTAACTTTTGAACTTAACAAGGAAAGTATTTAATGGGAGAGGAATAATAAAATTATAATTTTTAAAATATGTTTTGAATCTATGAAACATTTTTTGAATAAAGAATTTCTAATGAATTTTCATTTAATAAATAGTAAGTAATTAAAGAAAATAAGATATAATTAAGTAATTAATTGATTCGAAACTAATTGTCAATAATGAAGATTAAACTTATTTTTAAAGACAAAAATCAATACATATAATGAGATTTTAATGAAAATTGGATTTGATTTTTGTTCACATAAAATGATCATTACTTATGTTGACAGAAAGTCGATTATTTAAAACTGTAATGTTTACTATCAGTCAAAATATGATCAACATCTTCTAAATTGAGTAGTAATCTTGGTGAGACTTATAATGAGAATTAATTATAAAATAAATGATAATCAAGAAAAAACTCAACTTTATCTGAAAAATATCATTGCAGCTCATTTTTTCTGAAATAATACGCTCAAAATTTATCCTGGTCAATAAAATATATGAAATAACTCGAAAAGAGAATGCCATTTGTTATAGACGTAAAGATACTTTCAAATCAGACAATGCAAGTAAATAACAGTTTAATAAAAATCTAGTATTGAGTGAAAGATACAAATCTTATAAGACTTCAGAATTTGTGCTTCAATTGCATTATTTATCGCATATTTTCGCTTCAAATCCAATAAAAATAAATGACACGAATTCTGACACAATTATCAAATAATATATTATCTAAAAGTGAAAGAAAAAAAATGCATTATATTTTAGGCGAAGCACTGCTTCATAGTATGGATTCACTATTTTTTAGCCCATATTTTCAGGAAAACCACTTATTGTTTATTTTTTTTATTATTATATTTATTTTCTTAAGTAAAATATTTTTTGCTAAATAATGGCATTTCTATCAACACATAAGACATTATATAAGAATACAAAGAATGAAATTGTTGTCTATAATTGAATAGTAAACTAAACTTTACTTTACTTCATCACTAAGACTCTGTCTATCAGTATTAGAGTCAAAAAATGCTTCAATATTTCCAACAAATCTATGTATTGTTAGAAAAATTAATTTATTTATTGTGAAAAACTTTTTTAGCGTTTTCATTGCATTAAATGCAAAAAAATCATTTTTAAATAAGAAAAACTATGTTTTCGTCAAAAATATCTATAAATGTTTCGGTGAATAAACATTTGAATTCATATTTTATATAATTTCTGATTGATTATTGCAAAATCTATATGCTAAACGAGCTTGTATAAATTTACATTTGAGAGTTTCAACCAACAATCAAATTGTGATTTTCTGAAAATATATTTTTCATATTTAATATAAATTAAACAGTTTTTAAAGAATAATACGTTTGTTGTGCTTGCTTATTTCAAAATTGCTTGCGTATAAAAATTTATGTATTTTTTGTGTTAATTAAATATCAATTTTGTATTTAATTTGTTTTCAGATTTATATACTTTGGATAACAAACACCGTTTGCATCGATTGTATGCGATTTGGAGTCAATTATGTCTATAATAATGAAGACATTAATCGATTGACACAAAGAAAATATGAGTTCAATGAGAGAAGACATCAAATGTATGGTAAAAGTGATTCAGATTTTGACGCTTTTGGCAAAGATATGAATGACAGACATGGACTCCAGTGGAGTGATAACGATATCAGACATAACAGTAATTTCGGCCAAAGAGCACAAAATCCTATATCTGTGGCCATTAAGACGAGACGAACGGTTCAAATAATACCATACGAACAGCGAAACTATGAAATAGAGCCACAAATAGTTGAAATCACATCCAAACCAATACCTTTTCGGCTCCTTTTTGATACACATTCGGGACAGTTGTCAGTCCATCGGTCAGACACTCACAGAAAAGGTATTTATTTACTAATTATTACTTAAAATAATTTTTAAATTAAATTTAGATTTTAATAAACTGATTGACAAAATCTAAAATTAAAACATTTTTATTCTCAGTTATAAAATATTTAATTATATTTTATAAGATTAGAGTGAACTGAAAGAATATAGCATTTGTTAACATTTCAATGATATTGAACCCAATTAACTTCGATTATTGTAGCATGATAATAGTTTGGCAGAATTAGCTAGTATCATTTATTTAACAAATTTAATATTTTAGTTATTTTTATTTGAGATTTTTTAATGTTTAAAATCAAACGAAAAATAGACAAAATTTTATTATAGATTTTTAAAACAGAACTTATAAGAGCTTTAATTAGTTTCATAAATAATAATTAGAAAATGGCATGGATGCTATCAATATTAGGGGTACAATAGGATACTTGCTAACTCTGAAATAGCATTCATTGTTTTTAATACATATTTCCGGCAAAACATAAAAAGATTTTCATTGAATGAATGAGAGCTCACTTTTTTTAATTGCTATAAAAATAATTATAAATACATTAAATATTTAATTAAATTATTCTATATTTCAATTATTATTCGAGAATCCGATAATAAAGTAGAAGTGCGGACACAAACTGAGGACAAGACGTATAGAATAAGACATAAAGTGATTAATCCTATCGTAGAAGAAGTCAATGAAGTTATTCAACCGTTTGGTCATTACAACCAACACATCAGACCTGATATACAAAACATAAAAACAGTTGTGAATGAAAATATTGATAAACATCCGGATCATATCAATCCTACTTCTCATACACCTAATAATGTTAACCCTGACTCTTATATCACATCCAATAACAGTTCTGGTACTCATATCACCCGCAATACCAAGACTTATATAAGAACTGATAGGAATGGACAGCAAAAGGACAGCAATTATAAGAATGGATTGAATACTGGTTTTGATTCAGTTTTCAGACCAAAAGAATACAATGTTTTCAAAGACACTCAAAAGCAAAAAGTGTTGACACAAATACCAGAAATAGATGAACACAGACCTGAACCACAACATTGGTAACTGGATTTTGGTATTACAGCCTCTTAACCGTTGACGACATACAGAATCGTTGCCTTAATTATAAGAATTCGGAACAATATGAGCGAAACATACGAAACAGAATTTGCGAAATAATTAGTTTTTTGAATAAACTTTAATTTAATTATTATTTTCCAAAACAAGACTTGAAGTAAATGTTATTCTATTTTTCTGTATATTTCTATTTTATATTTGATATTTAGTTTTATGAAAGCATTTATTTTTAAAATAAATTGAAATAATATAATGTTTTGTAATTAAAATCAAATGAATGTATAAAACAAAATATGAGTAAAATATTCGGTAATATTGTATAATACGAAAAGTTATGAGTGAATAGTCAGTGGTATTGAGTGGTAGTTAACAGACATTTATTTAAAGTCAATAATTATTAATAACATAATTAGAGTTACAAACAATGTGTGCAAACATACAGATAGAGAGACGAACTACACATTGATTTAGTTTTACAATCAGTTTATGCAATACAAGGAATGAACACAAAGTTCTAGAAGTTATATATAACTTTATATTATATAGTAATCCACATAGTTTGGTTTATAAAATGATCACTGATTTGAAGGAAATTAATTTTCATACATTTTATTAGTTCTTTTGATGACTACTATATTATTGAATAAATCATAAGACAAACGACAAAATATGGGAGAAAAGTCCTTTATTAACAACGGGATGGGCTAGGAAATGGCTGTGAAAGGCTAGGAAATAACTGAGGAAGGCTGGGAAAGGCAGTGAAATGCCTGGTCTGAAAGCCGTATTCATTGAAGTAAACGCAAGAAGTCATATACGGTTTCGGAAGTAATTCAACGATTGTTTTGTGATATTCAACCAATACTTTCTGAAACCTGAGATCAATTTGTTCCATACCATTCTGTGAACTCGACCGAATCAATTGTTTGCGTGAATGAATGTGTAGTAATATTTGATCGCCGGTCACTTGTTTAGTAATTTTCATCAATTTGCTTTTATCATTCCTGGTGTTTGCATCATGGTCTATTTGGTATTTCTCATCAGACTCTCCGTCCAATTGTGAGAACAGTGTAAAACACAATTTAATTTAAGATGAAATAAATATTCCATAAACATATTGTGTGATACAAAAATGAGACTGGTATATTGTACTCAATTACTTGTAAGACTGGATAGGCGTCCGCTCAATGTAGAGGTATTGTTGGGTCTGCTGTGAGACTCAATCTCAAAGTCAATGCCTGGGCTCAACATCATCGACATGAGATTTAGTCTCACAGCAGACACAGCAATACATCTACATTGAGCGGAAGCCTGTCCAGTCCTACAAGTAATTGAGTGTATTATAAATGCAGATGACCAAGATTTATACTGTCTCAGTTGTATCGAATTTTTATGTATTTTAAAAATAATATTAAATTAATTCATGAATTATTTGACAAAAACATTATTTTTATTTTATTTTTTGCAATAAATATCAAAATATTTTCGAAAAGTAGTAAACAAATTAAATACTGAATGGTTTCCATACAATATAACAGTTATTACTTATAAGTGCGATAAAACTATTACAATTATGGTGATACCCTGATCACTGCAGGCTTTAAATGATTTATTCTTATGTTATTCTTAATTATAATTTTATTAGTTTTGTTGATTCGCATAGAAATGAAAGCATAAAATCTAACAAATAATTTGATTACGTTTTCGGATAAGAATAATAATGAGAATCCAAACCAAAGGCCGAAAATACTTGCGATATAACAGAGATATTCAACGAATTCTGTTTTCGGAATATTCTTGTATTCAGTGACCGGTAGTGAAGGAAATTTTATAAAGAAAATTGACTTTGAATCATTTTTGCCATTTAACCTAGGATCAAATGCGCTCAAATGTGATAATTGATGGAATTCTTGAATACAATCCCGACTTTGAATACACTCTGATTGACATTCTCTGTCTAAATATGGCTCAACTCTCCAATACATAAATGAATCAAATTTATACTCACTGTCCATATCATATGTCATATAATTTTGTGGAAATGTTTTCGTCTGATTAGCAAATCGTCTGATTTTACACTTTGTTATGCAGTCATATCTGGACTGAAAGCCGTATTCATTGAAGTGAACGCAAGAAGTCTTATACGGTTTCGGAAGTAATT
>JAQIWA010003185.1:0-11064 GCA_034693305.1 Eueremaeus valkanovi | reverse complement strand
CCAAAAGTTCTTAGTTTTTGTTGTTATAACTTATAAATGATTTTTACTGCAAACTTCATCAGTGCTCTATCAGTGCTCTATCAAAGCTCTATCAAATGTTGAATGAATTGATCCAGATACTGTAATCACTCCAATTTAATCCTAATGACTACCCTGATAACAATCAATCTGATAAGGGGTGATTCACATATTACGTTCGCACCTGGGGGGAGGGGGGGTGTCGACCAAAGCGAACTTTTACGAACGAGGGGGAGGGGGGAGTAGAGACCTTAAGAACGTTCGCATTTAAATAATTTAAGGAATTAATTTTTATCAAAGTTAAACTTTTGATGACAACGGTTTGATAACATATTTTGAATAAATATACGACTTTTGAATAGAAATAGTTTTATTTCCAGTTTTTGAAATATTATCTGCACTTCAAGCACTATTTCTAAAATTATTGTCGATTCCATGTTTATAATACATGATTTAAACGATTGGTTTAATTTTAATTAAATTATTTATAAATATAGTGGTATTTTATTCTATTTCTTAGGGGGGGGGGGGTTAGGGACATGCGAACATAATTTTTTAAAATGAATACACATGCGAACAATTGCGAACATAGGGGAGGGAGGGGGTCTAGATTTCTTAAAAAGAAAGATTTCTATACAAGTATTCGATGCATAGAAATAAACTATGAATGCAAGCAAAAAATTATACCGATTTTTGTATACACTTTTTTTTATCACCACTTTCTTATGAAATGGTGATTAATAATCACTGATTATAGATTCGGCCTGTAATCCACCCAACCGAGAGAATGAAAGGCCCAGCAGTCTTTACTAACGACGGGATAGATGTTTAAGCTAGAGAAGTCTTTGTTAACAATAGGACGGATTTACCGAACATGAAAGTGGCCAGCGTTAACAATGGAGAAATGTATATCGGGACTGACTGAATTGCCTCCCTTTGCCTCCCTTTGCTTCCTACCGTCCATACTGACCCTATTGACCCTTTTATGAAACAAACTGATGCCTACTGACCTCCACTGATCTATACTGAACTTTCATGACTCCTACTGACCCTAACTGACCTCTACTTTCATAAATGCTTTTTTGCCTCCCTTTGCCTCCCTTTACATTACTAAAAGGAGACAGTTGAGGTCAGTTAGGGTCAGTGAGAGTCATTTGGTGTCAGTATAGATAAGTAAGGATCGGTAGGCATCAGTTTGGGTCAGTATGGGCAGTTGGAGGCAAAAGGAGGCAAAGGGAGGCAATTCAGTCAGTCCCATGTATATCCCAAGCTGGCCTTTACTAACAACGAGAGAAAAATGAAGGGGAAGCTGGTCTCAATGACCTCATCTCTACTATTAATACTATTTTCTAATCATTTGTATGACTAATGTTTTAATATTTTTGAAAGCTTGAATATTTGAGCATGTTAATGATATTTCAAAATAATTATACAGTTTTATTCAGGTATCAGCGAAAGTATTAAAGTTGGAGTAAAGTAAAAAAAACATCAAGATAGAAAAAAGGAGGTAAATTATAATTGACAGTTCGGGTTCATTTGATGAATGAAAATATTTATGCTTTCTTTAAAATTATTTGATATTCTTTTGGAACAGCCATGTCATAATAATAAGGATCGGGATCTAAGCCACTGTTGCTGTGGAGAACCAGATCACTAGTATTCTGTAGAAATCTGACCAAAACTAGGAATAAGTGAGCGTTCGCTAACTTATTCCCCAAACAGACACGTCGTCCGACACCGAAGGGTATGAAAGCCGGCGAACGGCTTGTTATGTACTTTCCGTTCTCTAGAAATCTTTCCGGAATGAACTGATCCGGGTTTGACCAATGTTTTTCATCGTTCATAATAATGTCCTGGTGCAGAAGAATACGGGTGCCCTTTGGTATTGAATATTGTCCTAAAAATAAATCTTAATTTTAAAAATTATTTTCAATTAATTGCTATTCAATACCTATTTTCGTGTCGACGACTGCGCTGTGAAAAATACCAGCCGGGGAGATAGGCCTGAATCTCATCGTCTCTGATAAGACAGCCATTATATAATGGCATCGACTCCTGTCCTCATGGGTTGCAATTCTGTCTCCGATTTCTGACTCTATCTCTTGTCTCAACTTTTTCTGAACGTTTGGATAATATGTTATCAATAGTAGAATCCATCGGAAAGTGTTTTGTGAGGTATCGGTTCCGGCTTTGGAATAGCAAATAATTAAATAATTTGTTATAAAATTTGATTTTGAAAAAATTTACCCGAAAACAAATCGAAAATGCTCAAGGCTAAGTTATCATCAGTCAGATAAGGGGCCGATTCCTTGCCCTCTCTTATGGCATCGTTTTTAGCAGTGATCAGAGTATCGCAAAAATCTCTAATAACCGACTCGTCGTAATCGGAGTAATGACTCAAAAATTTACCCCGGATCATATCCATTATATCAGTGAATATCTTCCTGTGTCTCTTAACCAGACCACTTCTCAACAATCTCATGACCGGTAAAAACTGTAACAATTGAAGTGTCACTCCTTGTTCTCGACCGAAGTCTTTGATGACATATTTGATTTGTTTATACTCTTTGTCAGTCATTCCATATCTGTTTGCAATTAAGTTATAATAAATATAATTAAGAAATATTTAATCCATTCTTAACTATGTTCTAGATATATGAAGTGAAATAAGTACCCAGGTCCAAACGCGCTCACAGCCAATATATTGAAGAAAAGTTGATAGATGTAGTCAAACGGCACAAATGGTTTATCAAAGCCTTCCCTTTCAATAATTAATTTAATAGTTTGGTCGACACAATCACTCGCAAGATATACGAGTTTATCAGTCGTCGCATACTTTCTATTCATATAAAAAAAAATTTTAAATAAATAATTGAAAATAATTAATGAGTCTATGAATACATACTGAACGGCCGAATGCGATACCCGTCTCAATGCTTCCCATCGGTGTCCGTAATCGCATAACACAATACTCGTATACTTTTCAGTCGAAAGAATATTGCCTTAAATTGAAAATAAAAATCAATTAATTTTTGAATCAAATATTGATATCAAATACCGAAATAAGAATCGGGTCGACCGGCGATGTCATTCTTGCGGAACAATTCTCGGCCTAAATCAAAATCAGTGATAAACACAAATGGATCAGGACCAAACCAGAATGTGAAGAGAGGACCGTACTTCCTGGGCACTTTCTCCAGTTCTACACTCCAGTGCTCTTTAGTTCGTTTGAACCCTTATTTCAAAATAAAGTATTTTTTAGTAATAGTAATGAAATTGATTTTTTTCAACTTACACGGAATATTGCCTAATAGTGGCACTGGTATGGGTCCGGGAGGAAGACTATAAACTTTTACATAAAGTTTTGTCAATTTGTAGACAATATACGCAATAATTAAACTAATAATTGTCGTCCAAATGTCTGCAAATAAAAAGTTATAAACATTTGTCAAAAAAGACATTATTTTGAAACAGAATTTATGTATCACTCGATTCAAACGATTCTGATTTTAAAGTGATTTGTCATAAGAATTATTACACTATTTATACCAAACGTATAGCTTATACTGATGTGTATTAATTCTAAACATGAATCAATTAAGATACGAGCTGGGTCTATTTATCAAAAATACGATTACCTTTCAGTACTATTTAATTGGCTCAAGCATTGAGTTAACTATGACCATGAATATTGATTAGTTGCCCAGTTGGTTGAGTTCTGGCGATATTGGTTAAAATATTTACGATTTTATAATTATAACTCAGAAATTGTGATTACATATCGCTTATGTAAACTATGACCATGATAATAGAAATACCAGTGCTAGATTCCTATGTTATGTGTCCTAACCTATCGATTAGTTTAATTTGCATATAATTTATTGATGTATTCATTCGTTCAGTCATTATCGGTCGTACAGAATGCAAGTAGGACTAGTAGCTGTACCACGGTCTATTCCTGAATTACAAGTGCCCCGTATTGTGCATTGCCTCAGTTAAATGTTCTGGGCCGTTAACTCGGGAGCGATATTTGCCTTAATAGGCGAACTCCAACCCAGGTCCTATTTTTAATGTTCAATTTTCACTAAACATTTCCCTAAAGATTATAAAAAACTTTTTTTTTCTGAATTTTACTTTTGATATAAAAAATGCATAAAAACTTAAAAATTAGAATTTAAAACATAATTTATAATTGATTTTATAAAAACTAAACACTAATCCAATTATGAACTCATGGCTTACTTTTGAACTTAAAATGCTTATCACTGAGCAATGAGCAAAACTTTTCAATTTGTTTCGGATCTAAAATTTTTCGAGCACATATGTTGAAAGCACTGAAAGCCTTATGAAAATATTCAGATCTAAACTATTGATAATTTCTTCATTCACTTAAAACTCTTTCGGAAGTCATAGCAATTATAAGCCAATAAATCTAAGCTCTAACTCGTTTTTATATAAATTTATTTCCATTCAAGCATTTTATTTATTACATGTAGTTTTGTTGAACAGTTCGCACACTTATAGCTAGCCTTGAATCTAAACAGTATTAAAGAGCGTTTTGTGGCAGAAGTTCAATTCTGAAGGTCTTTCTGTATAGAAGTCTATTCAGAATAACACAGATTGGAATCGACAACAAAACCCGATAATGACTAGAATTGAACGCAAGCTCAGGACGACCTGGAGATGATTGAATTCCAGGGTTATTTAAAACCTATTGAAAGTGAATGGGCTGACGAATGAGTGGCAAGTCTGCACATCCTTGATATCCACTTATGTTCGTCACTACTGACTATACAATTAAAGCAATTGATTTTGAATCGCATAGTATTTTCAATGAAAAACATTTATTTTTTTGAAATGTCAATACATTTTAGCAATCAGTTTGTGTTAAGTCTATTCCTTAAAGGAAGTGCTGAACAACTAATACTGAAAAAAGAAAAATGATAATAAGCCATAAAAAAGTAATAAAACATTATTTTAGTTATAATGTAATTAATAAACGGAAACATTTTGCAAAATAATTGTTATATAAATATTTGTCTGATTTATACTTTGTATTCATTACTAGCATTGAAATGGATTCTAAACTAAAGCGAAAGCCTATCAGAAGACAAGAAAATAGTGAACTAAATGATCGAGAATACAATGTAAGGAATAACTGGAAATGTTGTGACTATAAAGCACTGCCCAAATGGCTTCAGGACAACAATTACCTGCATAGCAGACATCGACCACCACTTCCATCAATAAGACTATGTTTTGGATCAATATTTCGCTTACATTCAGAAACCGGTAATATATTAACGCATTTGATTGGATTCCTATTATTCCTATTTATAGCGAACGTACTGTTCATACAAAACACATACAAATGTATGGACACAATAATGCTGTCGATATACTTCTGCGGTGCACTTGTATGTCATCTGTTGTCTACTGTCTACCACACATGTAAATGCCATTCCCCAGATGTCTGCCAACTTTTCCATCGACTCGACTACTGCGGAATATCAATGCAAATAATCTGCTCAATGATCCCGGTCCTCTATTATGGCTTTTATTTGCCGCACATTCACTGTTTTTATATCTATTCTGCGGTCGGATTAATACTATTTTCTGTAGCACTGGTCATATCTGTGCGCCCGAAGTTCGGTAGACCAGAATACCGGCCGCTCAGAACACTGGTATTCCTGACATTCGGCCTGTCCAATGTCATTCCAGGAATACACATGTATCAGCTTTTAGAGCCCCAGTTCTTCTACCCTTTCTGTTTGGTTGGCCTCCAGGGCCTTCTTTATGTAGTCGGTGCCATCATATATGCCGCTCGAGTGCCGGAGAAATATTTTGCCGGCAAATGTGATCTCTGGCCACAATCGCATCAAATATTTCATAGTTTAGTTACGATCGCAGCTATTGTTCACTTCCGGGCTATCTATCGAATGATTTATTTAAGACTTTAATTCTTATCTGTTTTTCAATTAATTATTAAAATACTTAAATATTTTTTGTATTTTTTAAAATTGAATAAATACTGTCTAAAAATGAATTCAAATTAATCTGAATTAAAAGATTTCTATGCCATTATAACCATGGTTAAGTTTAGTTTCCAAACTAATAAATTCAATTGAAAAATATTTAAGACCTGGATTAGTCAGTCTTTATTTATAAAACAGATCAATACTCGAAATAATTCTTGTTTTCCAAACTGTTTATTATAAGAATTTTCTTAAGTATAACAATATCTGTGAATACTTTAGAGGTTATCAGACAATGAAAACTCATTTGGAGCCGGGTTAAAGACACAGGTAGGCTTTATACTTGAATGGGATTGGCAAATAGGAACGGACTATTTTAAATTCAAACGTAGCACAGGTAGAATAAAGAGTATTAACATATTTAAAACAAACCAAAGACAACGGTCTTATAATGAAAGCCTATTTAAGTGCACTTTATTTCAATAAAAATAATCATTTGTTTCCAAAATAAAAACTTAAAGATAAAAGAAATACTTGAATTGATATTATATATATCAGATTTTTAAAATATCAAGAGTATAAAAAACACTCTTATTATACAGTATAATACAATTATTTTTTTGTGATTCTGTTATCAAAAATGAATGAATCGTTGCTTAAAAATGGAGTGCATTCTGAAGAGGAATCTTCATTGTTATCGAAGATATTGCATAAAAAATTGTTGACAAACAGTGAGACCTTTGAAATAATAGACAGATTTAAACGTATGAGAAGACAGAAGAGAAAAGAGAAGAAAGAAAAATTAAAACAACAACAAGGTAATACAATGGAGGATAAAGTGGATCAATCAGAAAGAAAAGCAAAAGTAAAATATGAAAAGCGATTGAAAGAAAATTTTGACCGAAAGCCACTTCAATGTAGTTATGCTGACTGTTGTAAAGGCTATAAGAATGTGAAGAGTTTATTAAAACATCAATCAAAGCATCGCAACAGTAATGTTGTCAATCAAAGCGAATATAAGGCAGATTTTGCTGCTGAAAATGGCCAGGCATCATTCGGACAGAAAGAAGGTGCTCTTGATTTAAGTAAGCGATACTTTAAGTGCGATTATAAAGACTGCGGCAAAACATTTGGTCACAAATACTCATTGATTATTCACAAACGCATTCATTTGGATGCAAAGCCTTTCGCCTGTAATATAAATAATTGCGATAAAAGTTTTACTACAAAATCAAATCAACTGGATCACAGTTTAAGACATTTAAATCTGAGACAAAATCAATGTCAGTATAATAATTGTAATAAAGGTTTTGTACATAAATATGAATTGAAACGACATATGAGAAGTAAACACAAAGAAGATATTGAATAAGTTTTCAAAAACTTTTTATGTATTTATTTAAAGTTCAATTTAAGAATGTTTGTTACAAAATCTGCTTGAGCCAATTCTGGCTCATCTATTTTTATTCCAACCTTATATGTACAGAATTTTACCAATCTACTATTTGTTGCAAAGTTTATTAATAAATATATCTTTTTACGAAATGCTTTCTTTATGGGTATTATATTCCTTACCTATTAGTCAATGGCATTGATAATAATAGTTAAAAAGTACCAGTACACTTAGCACATGGATGTAACATGTTACTAATGATTTCCTGCACTAACCATTAGCATCCGTTTAGCCGATTCGGTTAGTGTAGCCTTAAACCAAATATAATTATAAGAGCCTGAAAACCGTGCAGCCTAGGCGTATAAGCAGACTGGCGCCAATAGAAGAAGAGAAAGAGAAGTTTATGTGTTGAATAAAATATAGTCAAATTTATTTTAGTTACAATTTTTTTAGTTAATAGTCCTCATTTTTCTTCTATTGGCATCAGACTGCTATACACGGCTAGGCTGAACGGATTTTCAGGCTCTGATAATTATGGTTTAAATATAGCGTATTTACGAGTTCTTCGCTATTTATTCCAATGAATTGACCAGAAATAACAACAATTCCTGGAATACAAACGAGAAGTAAAGGTCAATTATTCCTTTGTGTGATTTGGCACTTATAATACGAGCAGAGAATACAAGTCTTTATAATAATTCAATGCTATCTGAAATGAAGTGACACTAATATTGAACGACTTTTATGATAACCTTTGACCGATAAGATAACATAAACTACAGATACAGTGCTTTACGTATAATGTTATCGTATTTTTCCAAATAAATAATGAAAATATATATTTCAGTTAAGGATTAAATTACTTTCAATTAATAAAAAGTCTTTTGTATGAAAAATGTTTGGACAGAATATGACTGACTATTAAGGCCTATAATCATCTGATTTATTGAAAGTGAATAAAATTCTTTATAAAATATGATATAATATATGAAGTATGAGCTGATATGCAAACAAATTCTGATTCTGTACTTCTGTCTAAGATTTTATATAAGAAACTGTTGACTCGGAATGAAATCAAAGAGATTATTAAAAATCGTAAAGACTTTTCTGTTAAATCAGCTCAGACTGACTCAACTAAACTGATCGGTGCAAAAAATATTAATAAAAAGACTAATTATAAGAATAATTGTGTAAACAAATACAAATGCGATCATAAAAATTGTGAGAAAAGCTTTGGAAGACTTTCTGAACTGATTAAACATAAATGGATTCACAATAACAATAACATTGTCTGTGATTGGAGTGAATGCAAGAAAACATTTGCCGATAAACATAGTATGAGTAGACATAAAAGTTGTGTCCATTTGAATGAACGCAAATATGTTTGCGATTATACCGAATGCGGTAAAAAATTTAAGCAAAAAATACATTTAATAACACACAAAAAATCAATTCATAACATATGAATCAAATTGTACCGGAGCCACATATGATGGATACTAATTTCAATGAAGACTAGTACAATAAAGGACCAGGAAAAATGAAATTAAAATTAACTAGATCATCACCCGCTTGATAACAATGAAATTAAATGAAAGGAATCGTATGTTAAAGAAAAACATCTATTTATGTGTAAATTGTTTTACACATAATTAAAAAGAAAAGTTCTATACCTTGCACATCTCTACAGTAGTATTATTTATAACAGAATGATTGTCAGAAAAAATTTATCCATGTCAATAAAAAAATATTATAATTAGCTGAAACATAATTACATTTTTATTTTAAGGGCAATTATTTCTAAGTAAACTAACAGTGAATTTATTTCGTTTAAAAATAATAACAATTTTTATGCAAAAACTGTTGGATTTCTTCACAGAAAATAATTTCTCCAAAACTGGTCACAAGATTTATAAAACGGATTATCAATAATATGTTGCAGATTAAGTGCATCCATATCTTTGACTTTTATGTCACTGAAAGATCGTTTTGTGGCATCAATTGGTGGCCAATTACTCTGTGATGTCGGCGCTCTGATTGATGACAAAAAGGGATTTATAAATAATTTTGTTCATTAAGTGTTCAATTCTTACCCATATTTTGCAAAATTAGTCCACAAAAGCATTGCCTCTTCGCTGAACTTTCTGTCCTTTTCTGTTGTATAATCCTTTCCCGTTTGCACCAGTGGTAGACCAAAGACATACCGGAGGTCTGCGCCATGCGTTACACCCATGATCTCATCGATGGCTCCGACAGATGAGCCGTAATTCCATTCATATAAGAAAACTCTACTATTTTTAGCCTTTTCTGCCAATTGTTGTGCAAACAGATATGTGGGACATGTGATGAGGACATCGCCGAAGAACTCGAAGAATGCATTCCTCACTTGACTCGAATTGTTTTTATCGATTTGTGTTAAATAAAATTCTGTTATATTATCTGTATTTAAATCATAAAATGTTTCGTTCAATCCGTTGACTAATTCTCTGAATACATCTTCCGTCACATTACTGGTCATTAATACAGGGAATTCATAGTAAGCTAAAGCCGAACCCTCTTTAGCTGTCGCTCCGGCTATTAGTTCAATGTCTGAATAATAGATTAATTGGTTTTTAAACTCAAATATATTTTTATAATTGATTTTATTATTATTTAATACTTTATTGAAATTAATTTCTGTTCAATAATAGTATTACTTCAGAGAGGCATAAGAGTTATGCGAATCGATTTCATATAGAATAATAGAATAATTTGATGGCATTTCGATGACCTTGTTACTATTATATGCTTGCATGTGTTGGAATTCGTATGTGTGTGCTTAACTTATTCATTAATTAAATTCAAATTAAATTGAGCTTTAATCACATTTATCGTTAGATAATAGATAACTAGAATATAGCAGAGGTAGGCAATGGGGGTACGAGAAGGGTAGACTAGCCTAGGATTTTGACTGAAGCTTACCACCATCTGTTTTTCGTTGTTTGACGGAGAACCCCTCTGTTTTGCGACGACCCACCCTTTGAGCAGCAATGCCAAATTTACGCCAAAATTCCAAACAATTGATAATTGATAATTGAATAACAGGGTAATAAATGTGAACAGTGTGATTTTACACTCGCTTGAACGTAATATTGCATTTTATGTATTTTTAAATGGCAATTTTCTAACGCCGACCTGTACATCTTGACCAAAATTTGTGGCTGACCCCACCCTCTCCCCGTTCGTCGGACCCATTGCCCATCTCTGGAATATAGTAATAAATTGATGCAAAAGTAGTCTAGACTTGAATTTTCTATTGAAAACATTTTAATTAAATAACAATAAAATAAATATTTGTCTTCTTCTCAATTTTGCCGATAATATTGAGCTGATTCTCAGTAATAATGCATAAAATATAATTAAATTATATGAATAAATGTTTTTTTCTAATAATGTAAACTTTCGTATGACATGTTTACATGCTCAGGTTTCAATTTAGACACGTGCCTATGAAATGAGGCTTTATATGAAAATGTTTGCACAGAATAGAACTGAATATTCAGACATATAATCATCTGTTGATTGAATATAATTCTTAATAAAAATAGAGAATAATATTGAATATGAGCTGATATGCAAACAAATTCTGATTCTGTACTTCTGTCTAAGATTTTATATAAGAAACTGTTGACTCGGAAT
>JAQIWA010003184.1:0-11065 GCA_034693305.1 Eueremaeus valkanovi | reverse complement strand
ATGGAATATGCCCGAGCATTCTGCACAGACAACATGTCACTCGAGGCTAAGCCTGTCGTACAAATGTGGTCAAAGCCCTTTATAATAAAGGACAGTTATACCGAGATCAATACTGCCGTCTTCTTTATGGACTCGAGTCATATATTCAATGAAATGACTTCTCAAACAAATTGCAAAATCCTGACGGATATTATCGGCTTATTCTTATTGACCTCGTCTTCAGTTATCTATTTAAAGAGAAACAATTTTCACGTAATTAATAGATTTGCTTATATTTGTTGTCACATAATGTCATTCGTAGGGATCGTCAAACTTCTATATCCAATGGGTTTAATCTTGATTAGTGATGAGCAAGGGAGGTTATATTTACCAAATTCATTTAGTTAGATCAAATTCCAAGAATTTCCGCCAGCTATAAGATGAGAAAGTGGCTATTTTCATAAATTTAGCAAGGTACTACTTTTACTTTGTGGACCTTTCATATCAGTAGCTATGTAATTTATAGTTGAATATTCGACCAGTTTTTAGTAAAATATACGAATAATGACAAACATTATTCTGGTATTTGAATTAAACCTGAGCCAGAATTGAGCCAGGATAAGCCAAATGACTGAAAATTCAGAAATTTCTAAATATTAATCACAAATAATATTTATTTAATTTTTCATTTGAATAGAACAAAGAAATGGAAAGGTTCAGGAATACTATTGAAAAAATAAAAGAAAAACTACCCTCAATCAATTCATTCCAAGAACTTATTTACATTATTCTTGATTTCGAGACTTCGCGTGAGAACGAGAGCAATCAGTATTCCTATGGATTCAAAGGTGGCTTAAGATATCTGAACAAACAATTCAGTCAAACAACAGAAGTGTTGAGAAAACACTTTACAGACATTGAATGCTATTTAATGCCGAAATCAGATATCAAACCAAATCAGTCGACAATAAAGTTCAGCCAAATTAACAAGAATTTCAAAACAGAGTTACGATTACTGATCGGATCAAAGCTTCTGAACATCGATGAGATGGAAATCAAGAATTGCAACCAGGGCCAAACTCTCGGACCTATGGCTCTGATCCACATGTTTGAGAGTTATGTTCAATATCTGAATAGCAAAGAGTCGTTTTGTAATATCAGTTACGATATGATGACTACCGAAGCCTTGAATTCAACACCCAATCCACCCCCGCCCAATTCTTGCTTATCAGACTCGAATAATCAGGAATATAATAATAACCCTATCCAGCAACAATTGCCTGTACAATCACAAACAACATCCGCAACGCCCCCTCCGCCGCCGCCCCCTCCGCCACCACCGCCACCACTACCACAGCCACCGCCGCCCCCACCGCCTCCGTCGCCAGCTATAAGGACAACAGAACCGCCAATAACACCAACATTACAAGAACAGTTAGCATTACATAATTTAGCCCAGGGTGAACAATCAAGTGCTCAAAGCACTCAAATAGACCAAAAAGACCCGATGATTGATCTGGGTCCACTGAATGTGAATAAACAAGATAATTTAGCTCAGGCCAAACCAAAAACATTTTTAGAGGAACTTCAGTCCAAGACATCATTTGCGTTAAAACCAGTTTCTGAGAGAAAATTGCCTGAAAGTGGAAAAAATATTCATCTTGCTGATATTATGAGCCAGGCTATGGCAAAAATAAGACATGCAAAAAAGCCGGATGATGAGGAAAACAATGAACAAGATGAGAATAAAGAATGGGATATATAAAATTATTTAACACCTTGTTTAGTGTAATTAAATGATTTAGTTAATAAAATTTATCCTGTACACTATTGCTACACGTGAGTCAGGTATAATTGTCTTTATAATTATAAATATTTTATCAAATTTTAATTAATATAATTTTATTAATTGAATACCAAAATAAAGTGTAAACTTGCTCCTTTTCTGTATAAATTCTAAAATTAATAATTAATTAAAATAAATTTATTTTTCACGTGTCAACTGATCCACATTCTATCCAGCACAAAATGTTCTCAAACTTGAAGCAATATCTGATATTCTAAAATTAGTTCTGGTATAAATGAACACTCTTAGCAATATTCATGTGTAAAGTATACTTCATATGAACTAAAGCGTAATCTAGGTTAATATGACAATTATCTCCCTGCTATCATCTAATACTTCACTGAAGAAATAGTTTCAAACAAATAGTATTGAAGTCTATATTAAAAAATGTAATTATATTTAGAATAAAATAATCAAATATTTACCAAAAATGTCTGTCAGCACTGAATTGCCCCGAATCGTATTTCTACTGAACATTTCATCCAAAACATGTCCTGAAGACGATTCAGTACTTTTGGCAGTGAATCGCGTCATCGCTGACATAGCAGATGGTTCTTATGCTGGAGTTGTGGCCATTGATAGCAGGACTGGAATCAGGAATAAAATGATACCAATTATTAACAATAAGGTCAGGGATGTATTTATGGAGAATATTGGAAAAGTGGCCAAAAATGGCATTGATATTGAATTTGGTCTTCGCTTTGCTTTGAAATCCTTATCAGATGCGGACTGTTCTAGCAATGGCGCAGTTATTGCCATGGTCATTAAGAAGCAGGATAAAAATAGTAGTGACTTCGAGTCTATCATCAAAACTTTGAGAGACGAACAGGTACATATTTATTAATTACTGAACCTGTGTATGTTCAGGTTCAATTATATTTATATATGAATAAATAATTTTTTTGAACCAAAGGTCAAAATCATTTGTATAGCGATCGGCGAAAATGCTGACCAAAATGTGGAACTACTGACTGAGAAAACTGACGGCAACTTATACTACATTAGCAGTCCATTGCCTGAATATATTTGGCGGACAATAGAAGAGGCCGTTCATAACGAGTACTCAACCAAATCCAATACAATCACTGTTTGTGACGTAATTCTAGTAATAGAGACCGAAATCGTTACACATTTTGCCGTCGATTCAGATATCGGACGAAACACTGCTATCACTATCGGATCAAAAAATGATTTTCGTTTTGCCATAAATTCACCCAAGGGTAAACTTACCAATGATGATTACATGGTGAATGACAAGCTTAAAAGATTGGAGTGCAGTATCAAGAATACATTAACAGGTGTTTGGTCAGTCACCATAGCGAACAAGGGTAGAAAAGAAATTCTGGTTCATCTGAATGTGAAGACTCAACCACTTTATGCGAATCCGATTCGTATGAATGCCTTCATAATTAATGCCGACGTTTACGCACCGAAGCCACCGATTATTGTGGTTGAGCTCTGCAAAGGAGATAGTGTTGTATTCGGGGCCAAAGTGGAGGCCACTATTGATAGACCTGATAATACCCAGAGGCAAATAGAGCTATATTTCCACCATGATGTTTACTGCAATTATTTCATTGACTTCACTAAATCTGGTCGATATAACGTCAGTGTATTGGCCACAAATGATGGACACAATTGTTATCTTCAAAATAGACTGACCAAGATTAAAGGTGGGTCAGTCCCTGACAGAGTTGTTTTAATACAATGTCTCTTTATTTGACATATTTAGCTCAAAATCTTTGAAATCACAGATTTTTGCTTACATTACAAAATAATAGTATGAGTTAGTCAGTGCCTACCTGTGCAAAAATACCTGGACACCTCAGAATTAGGTTTCTCATTTCATATTAACCCAGTTCCACTAAACAACAAGGTTTAAGTACTCAATGAATTGACTGCATATAACGAATAACTTTTAAAATAATGCTTTTCAGAGACAACTGCTGTACAAGACTTTCGAAGACAACAAATGGTCGGATGTTTTAAAGTAACGGATTGTATGTTACAATTGGGTCAATTGAAGTCCAAAACAGAACTGGAACAATACCTGACAGATTTGTCGAGTAAATGGAAATTCAATCAACAAATCTCGACAAACAATAGGAGCAAACAAACTGACTCTAATAAAAATGCTCCGAGAGCTAGACCAAGATCAACTCAGTCAAATGCAGGCTTAGATACTCCGATTCTTAATCATGAAGCAAGTACATCTAAATCAAGCCCCGTACCACCCAGGCTGACATCTAGTTCAAGTATTCTATATCGAGAGAACACTGACAACTCATTTACTGAAACTTCTTCGCAATCACTGAAAAAAGCATCGAATACTACCTGTGCTCCAACTTTAGTACCCACTAAGAAAATCTTGAATAAAGTGTCTGCGCCTAACAGTTCCAGCAGAATGCAGATGGAACTGGAAGACGAGATGAAGGATGAATTATTTATTATACCCAAGATTATATCTGCAGCAAAAATAAGCTCAGCTGAAAAAGGGATGAGAACTGAAAAATTCGAAGAAATTAAAGACTATTTACTGAATCATAAGAATAAAACTTTAGAACAATTGACAGAATATAGTGAATACATAAAGGCTTTGAAGTCAGAACTCATGTAATTATTTTGATACTAATCAACGGATTACATAGATTAAACTAATTTCACATTGAATAAATTCAATTGATCAGTATACATTAAGAAAAATTATTTCCTTATTATCAAAAATATATAAATTAATTTATTATTAATTTTTCATGAATTTCGGAAAACACTTTTGATTATCAATTTAGTATAAGTTTTATTTTTAATTCAAATAACAATCAGGATAAAATCTATTGGAAATTGAGAATAACTCTGCATAAATGAAAACTTCAAAATTAGGTTGAGCTAATTCATTAATTTCAAAATAATTCCCGATTCGTTTTATAAATCGGTTGTTTGCTTTTTAGTATTAAATAGGGATCGGCTCAAATCCTTTTGTCGTTGAACAACTTTTTCATCCATGCGTTTGATTTCCGTAGTGACCAGCTTAATTTTTTTCTCGTATTTAACCTCTTCTGGCTTACATTCAACCTTGATTCGAAGAAAGCTCTCAAATATGAACTTGATTTCAATGGATGTACAGCCGTTCAACTCATCTTTCTCTGCCTTGCTCAATTCCTCATTTGAACTTCTATCAATTGTATAAAACAGTACAAGTTGATCATCCTGGTATATGCGTAGTTGTATTGGCAATATTGAAAAGATGGCCTTGTTGAATTTGTTGATAGTTGGCATTGATTTTGGAAACTCAAGGTCTGAAGTGAAGGCAAACAGAGGCCGAGTTTTGTTATTCGGCTTAGAATTGTTGGTATTAATCGAAAAGGAATATGTGTGGCGAGTGATCTCGTTCACTTTTAGTGGGGTTGAGCTCTCACTAGCAAGAAGTCTATCGTAAAGAGTTAGTCCATTCATTATAATCTGGGTCGAATCATCCTTGTACAGTTTGTGCTCATCTTGCAAATATTCTTTCAGACTTTTCTTAATGAATTCCATAATAGATGACTGGCCTATGACTATGGACTCAGTGATGGTGAGTTGGGATGTCTTCACAATAGTCTCAATCATTTTCTTCAATTCTTTGTCTAATTTTTTTGTATTTCCTTTTTTCACATCTTTTGTAATAGACTTCGACTGCAATTCCAGATCAATATAATTACAGGTCTTATACAGAATATTCTTGTGTTTGATCTGACAGACGGCTGCTTCGCATTCAAACTCATTGACAGAAAGGAATAAAACATTTTTAGTATTCAATCCTTTAAAGTATTTTTCATCGAATGCTATGCCTATGGCTGTGGCCGTCATGTCGTTAATGACTTGAACCGATTCAAAGCCGACAATCTCTGCGATAACGTCTTCGAAAATATTTCTCTGTTTTATGTTATAATAGGACGGAATCACGAATACAGCGGATGTGAACTGAATTCCCGATTCTTTCTCCGCCTCTGCTATCAGTTTAAGTACTTGTAATGCAATCAGTGTTTCGATACAAATGTCATTGTTTTTGAATTTGATTTTCATATCATCAGTGAATCTAATTGACTGCGAATACAGTTTTTCTTTTTTGATCTCTGTCTTAGGCTTTCCTAACAAACATTTATAGTCGAAATGCTTGCCCTTTGACTCAGAGATTGATTCAAAATACTGTTTGGCTTCAGAACCAAACAGTAAGGCATCAGAAAAGGCGATACAATTGGGCGCCGATTGATATACAGGTGAGTCCGAGGAGTAGTCATAATAAATGACATGTATATCATGTGAACCAAAATATATACAAACATTCGACTCAATTGGTTTGATATCTTCAGTGAAACCAATTTTCGTGATCTCGAACTCCATTTCCAACTCATCCCTGATTTCAGTCATATTGTGCGCCAAATATTTTCCGTTCCAATCAGTTTTATTCCGGTTCATAAAGTCCTGGATATGTTTGAGTGCATTTGATACACAATTCGAATGTTGCTGCTCGTACTGAACCAGGGACATTCTAGATTTTGGACTTTTAAGTGCATTCATTTGCTCTGAATAAATGTGCAAGGTTTCTTTTTTCTTTACCTCAATTTCCTCGTTTAGTTTCACAATTTCCTGAAAAGCTTTCTCAATCAGTCCGAGAGCCAAAGGATCCATATGATCCAGATCAACTTTCATTTTATCAATTATATTGGCGTTAATTAATTTCAACTTCTCTTCCGTATAATAGCAATGATTTTCATTATAATATTGATTGAAATGAATGAGATATTTATCAACTGCTTTGAAATTTAGTTTAAACTGATCCAGCTTAGCTAGAGTGTCTTTTGATAATTTATTCAAATATTCGTGGGTCATATTTTTATATGTTTTAGAAAGGGATTGCAGTTTATCGTTAAAGTTGTCGGCTAACTTCTTCAGTATATGCTGATGTACTTTATCCAATTTCAATTCATTGTAATCCAGATCAAATTTATCAATAATATACTGATGGATGAATTTTTCATACAATTCAATATTCTGTTTATGATATTTGTCATAAGCGCTGATAATTGTATTACTTCTTTCCAGGTAATAATTATATATTTTTTGAGCCTGCTCTTTCACTAGTTTAATCAGTTCTGGGTCTTTAATAGAATATTCAACTAATTCCGACATTGGTGCTGGTTCATAATAGTCTTCTTGATTAAACTGCCTGTAATTCTGTTCAATATAACTCTTTATTATACTGAAGGCTATTCTGTACTTATGGTCAATTTTGACCAGTGTATCCTTGAGCTCACTTTTAATAATCATCGAAAGCTCACTATTTTTGTTGTGCAAAGTATTCTCTTTGTGTTTGAAAAACTCCAAGCATTTTGTTTTGCCTTCGTTGCTTATTTCGTCAAAACTGTTCTTGATAATCTCTGAAATCGGCATATTTAAAAGGAAAGACTTCATGTCATTGATGAACAATTCAAGTGTTTTCGCCGACAAATCATTATAACTGTTCATCAAATCTAAATTGTTTTCATATTTTTCCAGTTTTGCTGATAATTCTTGTCTTAATTTTTGTGAATATTCTTCGTTTATATTCCGATAAGTTTTTGGCAAAGATTTCAGTTTATTAGTGAAGTCTGTATTCAACTTCTTGACAGTCTTTTCGTGTAATTCACTCAAATTCAGATCATCTGGATTCTTATTCATCGCGTAGTTAATAAATTTATCCATATTTTCATCGTATAAGTCAAGAGTAGTTTTATAATAGTCTTCATATAAAACAAGAATTCTTTTATAGCTATTCATGAACTGCATGAATACAGTTTGCCCTTTCTCCTTTATAACATCAATCACACCTAGGGATTTTTTAAAATCTTCTAATTCATCGATTCGTTTTGGTTCCGAATAGTTTTCTTCATTAAAATGTTTAGTCATATACTCGATGTAAGTCTTTATTAAACCGATTGCTATTCGGTATTCATTTTCTTTAGAAAGGAGTCTATTCTTGAGTTCATTTTTATTTGTATTCTTTAGCTCTGTATTCGTGTTTTGAAAAGTATTTTCATCAAAATAAGTCAAACATTTCAGTTCGTAGTCTTGGTATGTGTTATCAAAATTGGTCATGATCATTTCTGAATTGGACGCATTCATAAGGAATGTTCTTATGTCAGAGTCAAATATTTCCAGACATTTTTCAAATAGCTTGTTATAATGACCAGTATTGTCTTCTGGATCAAATTGATCTCGGTTATCTTCAGAATTGAACAAGTTCCTAACAAAGTATTTCCTTTTAGTTTCGTTTGTTTGGAAAGTGTTGTCAATTATCTTAATTGAGTCACAATTACTATCCTCTGAGTCAGACGTATCGCTCGATTCAGAAATATTCATATTTTCCTCTGTTTTGTAGTAACTATTGATTCCTTCAAATGCTTTATCAATGGCTTGTTTGAGGCTTTTTGTCTCACAATTGTAGATATTTTTATCCAGTTTACCAAGATAAAATTGAACAGCCTCATTCTTAGTATTTTCGTGCATTTCATTCAATTGTGTTTTTGTGTACTTTCGTTGAAATTCACTTTCTTTGATCATTGCCTATAAATGCAATATTAATATAATCAAAATTAATGATAAGCACAAACATCAATTGATGTGAATAAAGTTTGCAATCAGGTTCACAAAAATACATGAGTTCGATTGCATGAACAGGCACAAAACTCAAAACTCAAAAATTCTTAACTTACATTCAGATAAATGGCTTTTGCCTCAGATGTAAGAGTTTGGTCACAAGATTTTCTATTGTCTATTTGAACCTGTGCTGAACCCTTAATAGTGCCCCGATTATCATGTGTTCCATCCACTTCAGTTGTATTCGACACTTCTTTCTCCAAATGCTCTTTAAGATAATTAAAAAATTTAATTTAAACATACTAGGTAGTACGCTTTATTCAATTTCATCATGAGTCAATCGACTATAAATGTTGCCCAGGTTTACTTTGAAATATCAAAATTTAAAAATGGTTCGGGATAATACTTATGAATTAGCAAAGAACATTTGGATAATGATGCAAGTACAAAATAAGACATAATAAGACGGCACACTCTAACAAAATCTTAACAATACCTGTTTCACTGTCTGTTCCTTTAGTAGTGTTTTCACTGCTTTTTAACTGCAATAAAAAATCACATTTTTTAGCAATTTTTTGTCAATTTTAACCGAAAACTTGACTCACGTTAAATTGCATTGAATGTTGTGGCTCATTTATGGCCATGTTATTGATAACCAAGTTCTCCTTTTTATGATAGAATATAGTCTTGAAATAACTCAATATTAATCCAGTTTTATATTCAAATATTTGGATGAAATCTCTTATAATATTTTCACAATAATTAGACCAATAGTTAAGAAATTCTTTCTTAATATTACTGATAATGACATTATGAGTGCCATTCAAGTCATCATATTTTTCAATTCTTACAAAAACTTGAGAAAATTCGCGATAATATTCTTCAATTGAACGGAATATTCTGTGAAAATCTTCTTCCGTTTGATTCATAATTGTTTCGAATTTTTGTTCAAACATTTCATTCAATTTTTTAGGTAATCGATGACTATTTTTCAGATAATTATCTTGAATTTTGACCCTGATTTTGGTCAATAAAGTCTTGAATTGATCCATATCATTCACATCATTCTCTTTTATACTCTGAATCACTTCTTCTCTGAATTTTTCTTTTGATTTATTGATGAAAAACATGTTTTTATTTTCCGCTTCGGTTATCAATAACTTGTTCTTCAATCGAAAGAATTGCTTATCTTTTTCCAGCATTTGAGTCAACTTTGTTTATATGCAATATAAAAGAGTAATCAATTATTTTTGAATTAGGTTCTGGTTTATTATCAAACACTCACTGTGTTTTCATTAGCAAATTTAATCTTGGTAATGCCTTTGATTTTATATTCATAAAACTTGAACAGATCCTCTAAATTCCAGACCAGACTCTCGGTCTCATTGTGTAAATTTTCACTGAACATCAAACTGATCTCGTCCAATTCGCTATCGTTCACCTTGCTCAATTCAGAATCTCCTCTCTGCTGTTTTAAATATTGAGATAAAAATAATCAGTTTATGAAATAAAAACATTTTCGGTGACCAAAGCCAACCCTTCCGGTAAAACTGCCGACCCTTTTAACCAGACCTCTCTGACCTTGCCGCTTTCAACTTTACCTGGATTGTCTCCAAGAGTTGAATTTCACTCTTCTCCTCATTCGATGCAATGATACGGATCTTATTTTGCATATCATTTCGATTGAATATATCGACGATATTCTTGAAGTACAGACAGAACTCCTGTCCATTGATATGCCTTTTGTTTACGACTTTTTGTTTCAGAACTTGGAATTCAAAGAAATATTTAATTTTATCTAAAATTTCATCAAAATATTCTGTATTCTCATGATGTCCATGATCTTGCTCATCTGATATTAGTGAATAGGTTACTGAATTGAAACCCCTTTCCATTAAAAGGCCAATTTCTGAATGACATTTCAATTCATCTTGGTTAAATTTGAAGCAATTTAGCTTGCTCTTTTGCTCATCTTCTTTATGCTCACTTAATTGAACAGGGTAATATGACTGGCCAATTAAATAAAGCTAAAAAATAAATTCAATTACTAAACCAAGTAATTAGTATTGCGCAGAATTCTTACAGCATGGTCAATTGAAAAAACACAATCATCCTGGTAGCTCCTTGCATGTTTCAATGCTAGCAAAGCATTCTCAACATCTATACTAAACTTCCGGTTCATATCTTCTGTTATTTTACTGAATGTGAATATTTGTGTTGAAGACAACAATAGACTTATAAGAAAAATAATTAAATGATCAAGGTTGTCTTCAACTGATTGATCATCGTAGCATAAAGTCGGGTCAATTAAGACAATTCCAATATTTGTATTGTTTGACTGTTTGATGACAAAAGGATTGGATAACCAAATGCCCGGGTATTCCACTGCTGTCTCTGCAACAAAATAATTTAACAACGACTGATCTTATCAAGTTAGTTTCATTGAATAGATTGTGCTGACTGACTATCGTTCTATCAAATAAATAGGTCTAACTATTTTGAACTAATCAAGGTCAATGAATACCAACCAAACCCTGAACGAGCTATCAGTGATTGCCAACATTACACTATATGTAACATTGGTGCACTAAGCAACAATTGTAGTGAGGGTATGAGCGGGACCAA
>JAQIWA010003183.1:0-11066 GCA_034693305.1 Eueremaeus valkanovi | reverse complement strand
TTGAATGCTTTCATAACTTATGAAGTTTTTTATATCCATTTCATTCATAATAAAGTGTTTTCTGTTATATATTTTTTATTTCATATTACAAACGGATAATAAAAATAGAAATAGTTTTTCAATACATAAACAAAATATATTTTGAATGCAAACGAAAAATTCAAATAGAAAACTGAAAATATTTATACACAGTATCCGGGATATTTTCATTCTGGATATAAAAATCGAATTATTAGAAATATATTTCTTATTTGTATTAAAACTATTATGAAATAAGAAATTAAATGTCAAATCAATTAATACTTTTACAGAAAATATTTCAAATAATAGTCAATTGATTTCAATATGAATTTAAGGGAAAATCATTTTTCATGTATTGATTGGAACAGAATTAGTAATGAATTTATGACTAGTTTTATAGAAATTTTGACTATAAATGATCTTTAATCTAACCCCCACTCCCATAGTAGTAGTAGCACAGGTAGTCCGGGAATGTCTTTACAAACAACTGTGCATTATCTTTATTGAATCCACATTGAAAATTGACCAAGATCTTCTGTATCGTCAACGATTCGGAGAACTTTTACGGCATAATTGCTCTGTTCTGTTCTCTTCATCAGACGATGAACTGGATCAGAAAATTCTCAGTTGTTAGCAAGGACCAGATTCCTAACTTTTAGATTAGGGATGTGCAAGGTCGGCCGAGTCAGGTGGGGGGTATAGGGAGGGGTAAAATGGCGGACTTTTGGCTCAAAACATAAGGGGAGGTAATAGGGGGTATTTTGAAAACAAGATGGCCGCCAAAATGACCGAAAAATGGCGTTTAAAGTCGAAAATGGTTTGACCGAATTTCGACAAAATAGGGCTTAATTTAGCACAATTTAGCATTAATTCACTTAAATTAAGCTTAATTTAGTTGAATTTAAGCTAAATTTAGCCGAAATTCGGTAAAAACGACCATTTTTACGAAAAATGGCGCCTTCGACGCCATTTTCGGTATAGGTTGCGAGCAAAAAGTCGAGGGGGTCTGGCAGAGGCTCAAAACACAGGGGGAGTATTTTGCCAAATCTCAAACTCAGGGGGGTATTTGGTCTATACCCCCCTTGCACATTCCTAACTACATCCCTTATTAAGCTTAAAAACTGCTATTCCCTTCGGGATGTTCTCTTTCTTCAATGAACTTGGTCATCATTTATAAGAGAGCTAATTGTTCGGTAATTTTTTGCTTTCGGATAAGTTTGTTGGAAAAGGAAATAAAATGATTAATATTTGTCTGACCTCTGGATTCAAATATAACTTTCGACTATATTTGTCGACTACAGTGACTCTGGTGTGGATGTGCTTCCAATTATGAACCATCATATCCCACGAATAGCCATATAATCCATTAGTCCATGTGTTATATCCTTGGGTCAGCCAATGAGAATGTGGCAAAAATAGTTGGAGCGATAGATACGAAAAAATCAATATCAGAGTCAGTTTCTGTTGTTTTGTCTTTTCTTTTGTCTTTTCTTTTGTCTTTTCATTAGTTTTTTCTATAGTTTTTGATTCGTTTCGATCATTACATCCATTGATAGGTTGGGATCTCAACTCTTTCAATGACTTTAGTATCGATTTGGGCCAGTCGTGTGCACTGAACACAGGCATAACTGCAATCATCATATATGGAAACATTCCTTGGATTGTATGGAAAAAGTTTTAATTATTCTATTGATTCGAAAATATAGTATAAAATAAAATATGAGTCCTCTTATGAATCCCCTATCATCTCAAGGAGAGACCATTTGATCTTATCTTCGCAATCCATTTGTGTGTCAGTTCTGCTCTGCCCTATGAGACTACTGTAACAGTAGTACGGTACTTATTAGTGTACTGGCTTATACAGTAAATACAGTATACTGCTCAATACATTTTGTTTGATCAAATCATTTCTTGTTCTTGTTCTGGTACATTTTCGTTTTCAACAAATTTCAGTGCAGATTAACTATTTGAAGATACAGTTTAAATAGGGTGGACTAAGGAGAGTGTAGTCAAAATACCCCCTAGCTTTTTAGCCGGAGCCATACCACTACAACTTTTTGCACTGCCATAGAGCCAAAATGGTGGCCGACCGCCATTTTTGTTCGAATTTCAGAGAATTTCACCGAATTTCGTTCAAAGACCTATTTCTGGTAAAACCCCGTTTTGGCAGATTTGCTGACCGCCATTTTACTAACCCATATCTGTCCCTAAGGTTTGAGCCGACCAATCAATCATTTACTTCACCCTAAACTCAAAAACGGTTTACCGAGCTTGGTCATCCTTAAAGTTTAAATAATCTAGTTATTTTTATATTTCACTTTAAAATGAAATATTTCAGTCAAATTAACTTTAAACCCTAGACCTAGACCTAGACCTGGTATACATAAAGACAAGGCAACACTTCAGGAGCAAAATGTGAACAATTATTTAGAAATAGAATCGGTTTTCACTAATATGTTCTCATATTATGCCGTATTTTAGAACCAAATTGTAGTGTAAATCATGTTTGGGTCAAATGAAAGAACAATTCTCACCGATTGAAAATAGCCTTGAGTTCATGAGATTGAAGAGAGCACATAATGTATAAGCCATGGGTCGACTTTTGTCATGGATTAAAAAGAATCCAATGGTTAGGTCGAAGAGAAATCCTCCCAAATGGACGACAAAGAAGTCAATCGATTCGTTGGACAACAGAATACTGTTTTGAATTTGAATTAATTATTGTTTCAATTATTTTATAGACAAATAAATGTAGACCTGAATGGACTGAAAACCCAATGTTCGGCCAAATTGTTCATAGAGTAGCCGTAGAGCCAATCCGGGTCTATCTTTTTCAAACCAGCGATAAAATAGACTAAAAATATTTGACTTCTTATAAGAAAATATTGCCAAAAGGGAACAGTTCTTGCTTTAGAGCTCCCATTCCATAGGCTGTAATCAAAGGACCTGAAAATGATTTGATAGCGAAATAAGTTTATTATAAATTATAGGATTATATGAGACTAATGAACAGAAAATCATTGGTTCAGACCATTCGTAGTTTGCATTAGATATGGACAGCAAAGTGACCAAAAGACCGAACAGATAAGAGTGGTTGTTCCATCGACTCTTGTCCAGCAAGAATAGATACCAATAACCGGATAGATAAGTAAGACAACTCAATTTATATTTGAAGCCTAATATAATGCCGACATTTCCTGCAATAAATTGTTTCATTCGCTTTAATATTGTTATTGAGTTTAGTCTGTCTTCTATTGAATACCAATGAACATTATGGCGTAAACCGCATATATTCCTCTGACCGGAAGCACTACCAAAGAGTCGAATAATGGGAATCGACATTCTTTAGGGTCACCCCAAATAGTCTCGGCTCTGGAAAGGCCTCTTTCATATACGATATCGATTAACAATAAAAAACCTGAAAATAATATAGAAAACAAATAACACTTAAGAGTATTTGAGGATTCATTGCTGTGAACTTAATATGCGCAAGGTCTAGGAAGGTCTATGTATTTGATCACAAATAAATAAGAGCATCGAGCTAGTTCATTCCCCAGTGGAAATATAAGGCCATTATTGGTTTGGATTATCAGAGATATTGGACGAATCAGTTATGTCATAAAAATAAGTGTTAATCATATGTTTAAAACTTTCTTCCGAACAGTTGTCCATTTTTTGGATAATTTTCATCTATTCTCACCTAAATCTTGAGCGAAATATCATTAATTCCATATATTTTATATTAAGAGCGAGCATTTGAGCATGGATAGTTTAAAGGAGGCAATGTCTACACCTAAACAGTGGTTTCAAGAGCTCTATAAAGCTTTACTTGCAATGCATTGCTCTCTCGCGTACAGTATATGGAGTTCCCTTCACAGTGAAGATTCGGATAAAAATGTAATCATAAGTATTGTATATTTTTGATGGTATTCAACAAAATAATATGTACTAACTCGAGATAAGAGCTTCAAATATCATAGCTGTATGTGCAAGTAAGGTATATGCATACTCTGTACACAAATATCTGTCAAAAAATATATTATTATTTACAGAATTTAGTCATTTATTGAGAAATTTATTTTATGATTAATCCAATAAACAGTTGTTATTCTGCATTGGATTAAATTTTGTGTAAACCATTCGTTTCATTGAATTCAGATAATATTTCTCTTAAAATAATCCGACATTTCTGGAACGGATCACTTCTGGCTTGTATTTTATGGAACTTTATTCAAATCAAACATAGTTTGGCATAAGATTTAACCCGAATTGTATCCATTCTTAATGTCAAATATCAAATGCGAATTGTTATTCAATTCAAACTATTCGAGTCAAATACAATTATGTAGGTTAAATCGATTCATGTTTGGATGGAATTGCTTCCGGATCATCTCATTACTAGAATCCAGGATGACTTTGAGAATTTTCCGGCAATTTATATGAAAATAAGAACTTTATTGCATATTCTAATAGACTTTTCTATGCGATTAAAACTAATAAATGTTGAGCTTTATATCAAAGATAAAACATATATAGAATATATATAGAATACATTGAATTCTTGGTTCTCAAAAAGTATTGATTGGATGCGAACTTATGAGAACAATCTTACCGGTTATGATTCGGGTGAAGGCCAGACTGGAAGCGTCACATCTTTTAAAGAAGAAATTAAACATTTGATCGAATTTGTTGCTCATCTTTGAAGTATTGACTCAACTATTCTAAGCTGTGTTGAAGTCGAGTCAGAATTCAAGTGAATATCGATCGGAAGAACACGTGAAGTAAGTGATGTGGAGTGAAGAAAGATTTGACGGAATCAATATCCATAGCAACTGCATTGTCCGACTCAGACCAAGATTGTCTGAATCGAGTAAATATATGTTTAGGAAAATGTCTTATTATTCCAATTCTTTATTATTTAAACATTTAATTGATTCTCATATTTAATGACTTTTACTTTGATTTCTAATCAGTTTTTCTATTATTCCATACAAATAGTTCAGAATATTCCTCATTCGGAGCCAAGAATTCTGATTAAATTCTATTATTATTCATAACTTATTGATTTGTATTAATTTATGGATTTATTTAATTTGTCGAAAAAATCTTATTCTGTGAAACATTCAGAGAATATATTTAAAGGAAATATAAGGTACGGAAAGAATATTAAATAAATAGTAATATATTTTTAAACAATTCATTATTTGACGATTCATTCAATTCATTTACAAAATATTAATATTTTTAAACATTAAATCCCTTAAAGAGCTTTAAAACGTGAAAAAATGTCAAAAATCAAAATCAAATGATTTTCCATTGATTTCTATAATTTGTTGCTTTGTTTGCAGAGAACGAAAATTCTAACCTAAATAACCAATTCGTTGATCAATCGAAATAAGCAAAGCTAAGCAGAGATGACGATCAACATCGCCGGTGTCTTATCTGTAGTTATATTCTATATCGTCATTCTGTTCGTTGGCATTTGGGCGGGACGTAAGCAGAAAAAGGGAGGCGCGGGTGAGGGAGATGAGTTTGAAACTGAAGAAGTCATGTTAGCAGGCAGAAATATTGGCATTTTTGTTGGCATTTTTACAATGACTGGTATATGAATACAACCATAAACTGGAAACACATGACATATAAATTAATAAATTTCAACCAAACAGCTACCTGGGTCGGAGGCGGATATATTAATGGGACGGCCGAAATTATATACAGCTCTGGTATAATATGGTGCCAGGCTCCTTTTGGATATGCGATGAGCTTAGTTATAGGTTTGTTGTCTGGGATTGGATTGAAATTATAGTAAGATTGACCTGTCTCATTTTTAGGGGGATTTTTCTTTGCGAATAAAATGCGAGAACAGGGTTATGTGACAATGCTGGACCCCTTCCAAGATGTATTAGGCTCTCGTATGGGTGGACTGCTCTTCTTGCCAGCCCTTTGCGGTGAAATATTCTGGTCGGCGGCTATTCTGGCGGCTTTGGGCGCAACTGTCAGTGTTATCATTGATTTGGAAAACACGACTTCGATTATACTCTCGGCCTGTATTGCACTCATATATACACTGTTTGGAGGCCTCTATTCTGTTGCTTACACTGATGTCATTCAACTCTTCTGTATATTCATAGGACTCGTAAGCGATTAAACAATTAATAGAATATCTTCTATAAAATGATTACTAATTTATAAAATCGATTCTCCATTGACTGACCGGACACTCAGTGGCTGTGCATTCCATTCAGTTTACAACATCCAGCCGTTGGCAGTATGTCTATGGAGCACAACGACTGGTTCGGCCAATTAGACTCCAAACTGTACGGACAGTATATCGATTTAGGCTTATTGTTGATTCTGGGAGGAGTGCCCTGGCAAGTCTACTTCCAACGGGTGCTCTCATCCAAATCTGCATTCAAAGCACAGATACTGTCATACGTGGCAGCGTTTGGCTGCATAATTATGGCCGTTCCACCGATGATGGTCGGGGCCATTGCTAGGGTCACAGGTTTGGCATTAATCTTATAGACATTCATTGAACTGCGCTCTCAGTTCTCACAACAATATTCTCCTTAAGCCTGGAATGAAACCGACTTCAAAGGTCCCCTACCTCTGGACAAAGCCCATCAGTCATTAGTGCTACCAATGGTTCTCCAGTACTTGACTCCACCGTTCATCTCGTTTTTCGGTTTGGGTGCCGTCAGCGCTGCAGTCATGTCCTCATCTGATTCCTCTCTTTTGAGCGCCAGCTCTATGTTTGCCAGAAATGTCTATAAATTAATTATTAGACAAAATGTGAGTAAAAATCGTTTAAATTTTATTTAATTTATCGAAAAAGAAATATATAATGCATTATAAGTGACGTCAAAAGCAAATAAAGGAAATATTTAGGAAAGAAGACAGTTAGTCTGGGGGTGGGTGGCAGGGGGAGTACTCCAACCAAAACTATATACTCCTTTTTTTCAAAGCGGTGCTAATAATGATAATAATAATGATAATAAAATAGCACAAGATCTGAGTCAATTATATTGTAGATCAATAACATAGGTTAAACATGACTCAAATGTTACCCAGATCAAATATGGGAAGAATCTTCAAAAGAAAGCTGAAGAAGAATTTTAGGCCTATATTCTGAAGTGGTTTTGTATTATACTTTGGCTACACATGTATTCTTCAATTATTTTAGATATTATTCATATTATTACGAACTTATCGTGTGTTCAATGTCTCAAATTCTAGGCATCAGAGCACGAAGTTATCTGGGTCATGAGGATATCCATAATATTGGTGGGATGTGTTGCCACTGCGATGGCCATCACTGTTAAGTCGATATACGGTCTCTGGTTTTTATCGTCAGGTATTGACTGTCATAACCAGAGTGGAGAATACACGGCAGTCTAGCCGGTTATAGCAGTCTGGTGCCAATAGAATGAGAAAAAGGGGACTTGTATGTTAAATAAAATATAATGTTTCAACTCATGTGAACACAACACTAACTCAATAGTCTGTTCGCATTCAAGTTCAAGTATACGATTTCATATTGAAAGTTTCAAGTTCAAAAGTGTTGAGCTGCGTTTGAAAGTTCACCTGCTCACTATTGAGTTGTTGTATTAACTACTGTTATTTGCAACAATGACACCAGACTGATCCTTACCGCTTTGCCTCGGTGTTTTTTCCACTCTGGTCAGTTTTTCACAACTGTCCGATAGAATACAAATATTATTGTTTGCATTACTCGTAGACTTGGTTTATGTCATACTATTCCCCCAATTGGTTACTGTCGTTCACTTCAAACACCACTGCAATACTTATGGATCCCTTACCGCATATATCGTCGGATTCTTATTAAGAGCAATGGGAGGGGAAGACGTAATGGGTTTGCCGCCACTAATCAAATACCCCTTCTACGACGCCGAAAGTGGGCAACTGTTCCCTTTCCGCACTTTCGCAATGTTGATGAGCTTCTCAACCCTGTTGTCCGTCTCGGCACTGTCCAAATGGCTGTTCGAAAGCGGACGACTTCCGCCTCATTTCGATTATTTCCATTGCATCGTCAACATACCCGACGACCACATTATGGTACAGGAGCCGCACGAGGAGATGACCATCTTGAATGTGAATCAGGCCGTCTTCTACCAGACCTCTGAACTCAACGGCAGAGTCAATCCGGCCTTAGTTACCGAAGACGAGACATTCGGTAAGAGTAAAAAAGTTGATTCCAGGAACAACTCAATCATTACAAACAAGGGTCTGGGTGAAATTCACGCCAAAAGGACGTCTCTGATCGGATCTATAGGTCCGGGACAAGTAATTGTCACCAAATTGTAAGTTTAGTCGTTATTAAAATATTAATCAAATATCGTATAAATACACAGAGATATCGATTAGAGACAAAAGAAACTAACATTTCCTCAATTAAATGGTTTTCTAATTATAAATATAAGCTTTGGTTATAATTAGAGTAAAGTATATATTATTATATTAATACTGATTTGAATATAAGTTTTTTAAGAGTATATATTCGGCAGAAATTATATTTTCATTTTCAAAATCAGTTTCATTATAAATATGAATCTAAAGTCGAAACTCGTTTCAACACATTTTGGTCACACATTCGGTATAAGAAATTCATTAATATTTTTGCGAACATTGGATTCGAGACTATTGTAAGCAATAAATGCATTAACGATGATATTCCTAATCATATCTAAGGTTAGTCTTAACCACAATTGGTTGCCATTATTAGGCTCTGTTATGTTTGCCATCAATTCAAAGATTATTCAATGAATTCAATTGCATTTAGTGTCCATTATATGACTCATTCACATAATATATGACATTAAGAGCATTCACTAAATAGACTACAATAAGAATATCAATACAATACTACAGAATCTATTGAATATTATCAATAACTTTATGTGAATTTTATTGTTTCACTCATAATATCTGCCATTCATTTCTGTAGTATTCTATAAATTGGTTGTGAATTAATGGTTGTGAAACTGTTCGTCAGATCATTCAGATATTTAAACTATAAATTAACTAAAATGGTTGTGCTCTCAGATAATCACCAAAATATAACAAGATCATTAATGATAAACGCTTAAAATTGTCTAAACCTATTCAAATATAAAGTGAGAATTTATTTTTGATTTCTTCGATACTCTTGATCAACTTGGTCAGATAGCAAATGCTTTTCCAGAGTGCACTTTGAATCTTCCCTTTGATTGGTAAACTACCCTAGTTAATTATTTTCCAATAAATCTGTATATTTTTAGAATCTTTCGTTAATGCCTATCGAAAAATGTTCTTTTAATGAAATGAGCTGTACATACAGTACATCCATGTAATGCAGTAACTATTGCATTGAGCAAAATATAATGTCTTCACATACAATACGGGTTCTGAATGTACTGTCATTTGACATAATATCAAATATGAATCGAAATTGAATGCATTCAAGTCATTATAACCGGATCTCTTATTTAAGCAAGGGCATTACCTAATTTGTTTTCCTTCTGAACGATATAGCACTACATTTAGTGAATGTCATTCACAATAAATTTGATTTTGTTTAAAAAAAATTAGCACAATTAGAAATACCCGGATTGTCTAATAATTATCAAAACATTAAAGACAGTCAAAAGTGTGGAAATCCGGAACCTTTTAATTACTTGTGCAGAAGTAATATGAATTTGGATACTCAATATCTTTCTATCATTTATGAAATAAATTCATTTAATTATTGCATTCATAAAATAAATCAATATTTTATTGGAAAAAATTATAGAACAATCAGATTCAGTGCAAAGTTTTCTTTAAATAATTATATATTTTTTATAAAATTTACTTTTGGATGAAAATAAAAAGCATTGAAAGAACAATAGATTCATATTTTTCAATTCAAAGACACTTTAATGATAGTAAAGATGTGAATCAGAAACAAAATAAACTCAATTAAAAGTTCATTCATTCGAAAGGCATTATACAAATGAAGATTCGGTGCAATTGTACTCTACTGTCAATTAATTCTTTGATTTCAATAATTGCAATATTTTTTCCAATTTGCTTAAGTTTTAACTTCTTTTTTCGATACGAAAGCAAAAAATACTCTAATTTTAAAAACCTTGAAATTATATGAGTAAGGTATTATAAATCGTGGATATATTATATAAAAATAAGCCGGGCCTTAATATGAATGAGAAATCAGGAATATATTCCGGTATATTCTATGGCTCCGAATGTCATGCCATTGATATTTACAAAATAATATAACGCTTTAAACTTTGTCTGCAAATGTTCCATGGTTATTAGTTGCATGATCATTGATCAAGAATAATTTCTTTTGCAAAATATTTCGAGTATTGAGATTCGACTGCTTTTGCAGATTTTTATTCGCTATTTAGGAACCAATTAAGGAAGACATCAATTATTTATATGAATTATCTGTATCTTAATTGAGTCAATCATAAAGTGATTACAAAGTTCTGACAAATCATATAATAAATTCTGCATTCATTTCACTTATTATTTCTAATGAAAAGGTTTGTATAATTGTCTAAACCTTTTCCAAAATTGGTCTTCTATTGTGAATATATAGGATTCTGATTAAACAAATTGTTAAACAATTCAAATCTAAAGAATTTGAACAATGGTTGTGAACATTGCCTGTCATTTAGAGATTATTAATAAAAACAATTAATTTTTTAGGTAATAATTAGATAATTTTTAATTTACTCTCAAAAGTATTAAATTATTGTTAACACTGACTGTTGTTTAACTGATAATAGAATTAATATAATATTAATTGTTAATCAAATCAAATGTTTTTGAAATTTATTTTTTAATTTCAATTAAGTTGAATACAATTGATGTGAATTTGACTAATGTTTACAAATCATACAAAAAATATAGTTTTCTGTGATTATAGTTTGAAATCAGACTAATCGTTGGTTTCAGGGTTTAAGTTATACACTCATGTTAGAAACCCCCTGACACACTCAAATGAAGCTGGAGCCTAAACCTGATGAGGAAATTCAATGAAA